>APFE030800360.1:101610-132483 GCA_000404065.3 Pinus taeda
CATGTAGCCGCACATCTCTTCTCAGAGATAAGCTACCATCGTCCTAGCTGGTTTATTTCCAATTCTGGTTGTAAGCATATTTCGGTATTTTCCATTAATGAAATGAAGTATTATTTCCGCTGCATCTCTTTATTTATGGTATCGCATCTCTGTATTTATGGTTATCTCTGTAATCTATTGCGTTCCTGTTTAAATCTGGATCAGTGGTCAGAGCGGTCTGCTTTTTCTCGGTTTTTTCTTTGCAAGTCCCCAACGAGGTCGAGATATAAGGAGTTAGGCCTTGAACTGGTCGAACCTTTGCAAGACCAGCCTTGAAAATCCCAACGGCCTCCCATGGCGAATGAGAAGAAAGACGAGGGGGCAGGAGATCCTATCAAAATCTCGCTCGAAGAAGCGCTCGAGCGGCAAAGGAACGCGATGATGGATAGCTTTGCGCAGATCCTTCAGCGGCTACCTAGAGGTGACACAGCGCCTTCCAGCAGTGACTCTTTAAACGCCACACCCTTTAAGGTACAAGTTAATTTTGAAATCCCCATCTTTGAGGGTAAAATAGACGCAGATGCCGTAGATAAATGGTTAAATATGCTAGAGGGTTATTTTTTTGTTCATGAATTTTCAAGTCGGGAAAAGATTATTTTCGCTCTTCTTAAAGCAGCCCCCCACGTCAAGGACTGGTGGGAAACCTACTGCGAGCAGAAGGATGAAAGCACAGGCTCACTATTTTCAGTCGCACCCACTTGCGATTCATTCCGAGATGCCATCAAAGAGCAGTACTGCCCTGTCAAAATCTATGAGGACAAATACATCAAATGGACCACACTGCGGCAGGGACGAGACCAAGATGTGCCGGAGTTCACAAACAGTTTTCATAGCCTTCGCACACAGTTGGGTATCAAAGATTCTGAGCTACACTTGGTACTCAAATACCGCGGCTGCCTACACAGGTACATCCAGGAAGAGATGGAGTTCTTGAACATCTCCTCACTCGGCACAACATACCGATACACTGTCAAAATCTAGCAAAAGTTCAAATAGAAGAAGCGAGACTTTGGATCTGCAAATTCGAAGCCCAAAGGACAAACCGAAGGCGGGGTGACCCAAGACAACCTATCGAAGCCACAAGAAAAGAACAACAGCACAAATCTGAAGAAGGACACAGGAAAGTGGTGTGAGTTCCACAAGAGTCCCACTCATAACACAAGTGAGTGTCAGACCAGGCAGTCACTAGTGGCCGAGCTGAAGGCTTCCGAATCAGTACATGTTCCGGCCTTGAGCCAGAACCCGACAAGGGGAATGGAAAAGGGAAGAAGATCATTGATGCAGATCCTAGCGCCACTGTTTCCACTGCCAAAATCTAGAAGAATGAGCCCGAAGAGCCAGAGGAGGGGGAACGTCTTTTCCACTCACAGATGTGGGTGAAGGGTTTGCCGCTACAATTCATTGTCGACAGTGGTAGCCAAAAGAACCTGATTTCAACAAAGGTCATGAAGCGGTTGGGCCTACCGACTACACCACACCCACATCCATACAGTATCGGGTGGCTTCATGAAGGACGAGATCTCAAAGTTCGCCAGCAGTGCCGCCTTCCCTACAACATCAAACCATTCACAGACGAGGTATTGTGTGATGTTACACCTCTGGATGTTTGTGATGTATTATTAGGCCAACCATACTTGTGGAGGCGACACGCTGTGTATGAGTCAAGGCCTCGCGCTGTCATTATTTCTTTGAATAATTCATTATAGAGGATACCGGAGGTAGCCCCACCTACCGCCACATCTTTGATCACTGCTAAGAAAGGCAGCAAGCTCATATCACAGACCAGGAAACTCATCTGTATGGTTCACTCCCAAAGTAAGGGGAAGATCGTTGCTACATCCATGACCACCGCAAAGGGTTCCTCCACACAGCAGCAACAACAAAGGGATATGGTCATGATAGAACACAGGAACAACTTCTCCTCGCCAACAGGGGTATCACACAAGCTTCAAGTGGGCAACAAAGTTTGGTTGCATCTGCAGAAAGAACACCTTACCAAAACCCATCAGAAGCTCAGACCACTCCAACATGGTCCTTACAGCAGTACCAAGACTGTGGGGAATAATGCTTTGAAGCACAACAATCCTCCATTCCTTCACCTGCACCAAGTGTTCAATGTGGACCATCGTCGACCATGCTTCCCACCATTACTGGACACATCAGGCAGTGCAGAACAAGTTTAGCAGATGGAGGAACTCAACGCAATGGGGACGATTGCTTCCTAAGGGGGGAGGAATGATCCAGGTGGATGTTGGTGGCCACCCACCTATCCCATTTGGACCCCCACAATTGTCTCTTTCAACATTTTCAGTTTCCTTAATTGTAGCACAACTTACTATTTTTAGCAGTTTTTCGGGTCATGAACTTCCGGAGCCGTTTTGAGGCCCGAAACGACGTTTTTTGGGGATTCCAGGGACAACATGGGTCCGTGCAATGGACTGATGTTGTCCGTTCCAACAATGGTAGTTCTCGGATAGATCTTTCTAACGAGCTATCATACGCGTCAAACGGAGATCGTATGCCAAAGATACGACCCCGGGATATTGATGTACCAATTTACCCAAAACGGGGCCCACAATTTGGCGTTTCATCTTCTAAGGGCCGGTTTTGGAATGTGAAGGGTTTTCCATTGTTTCTCAATAATAAATAGGCCTTCGAGCCTCATTGTAACACAAGTTCAGAACTGTTCAGAGACATGTAGCCGCACATCTCTTCTCAAAGATAAGCTACCATCGTCCTAGCTGGTTTATTTCCAATTCTGGTTGTAAGCATATTTCGGTATTTTCCATTAATGAAATGAAGTGTTATTTCCACTGCATCTATTTATTTATGGTTATCGCATCTCTGTATTTATGGTTATCTTTGTAATCTATTGCGTTCCTGTTTAAATCTGGATCACTATCCCATTTGGATCATGAAACTAACAGCATCATGAAAGAATTCCATGCAGGGGACTGTGGGATCTCGACCGAGAAACCTTTTCAACAATGGGATCTCGACTTCATTGGAGAAATTCATCCCTCTTCCTCAGGCCAACACAAGTGGATTTTAACAGCCACTGATTATTTCACTAAGTGGATTGAAGCCATTCCATGCAGGCAAGCCAACGACTCCACCATTATCCAATTCCTTGAGAGCAATATCCTATCCAGATTCGGCTGCCCTGAGAAAATCATCACTGACAACGCTGTTGCTTTCAAATCCAAAAAGATGATCAACTTCTGCCATAAATACCACATTACCTTAGGCCACTCCACATCTTACTACCCTCAAGGTAATGGCTTGGCCGAATCTTCCAACAAAAGCGTCATCAATATCATAAAAAAATTGCTGGAGGAAAACAAAAAGAACTGGCATAGGAAGTTCACAAATGCTCTGTGGGCAGACAGTCTTTCCACCATGAAATCCATTGGGATGAGCCCTTATGAACTAGTATATGGCATGGAAGCCAAATTTCCTTCATCTTTGGGCATTCCTACTATTAAACTGTTGCAAGAAAATCAGGCTGAACCAAATGACATGCAGAGAAGAGTTAATCAAACCATTCATCTTCAGCAAACTAGAGAGCAAGTCTTCGACAGAGCTCAAATACTGCAAGAAAAACTCAAAAAGGTGTTTGATAAGAAGCCCAAAGCAGAGGATTTCTGGGTTGGCAGCAAAGTTCTAAGATGGGATTCGCGAAGAGAGGACAAGGGCAAACATGCAAAATTTGATTTTCTGTGGAAAGGTCCATACATTATCAGCGCTGTGCAAGGCAATAATACATATTTTCTCAGATCTCTAGATGGCAGCACAGCTGAAGAAGGCCCTGCCAATGGCCGAATGCTAAAGCACTATAATGATCCTTTTGATTGAAAAGAGCAGGCGGTGTTATATTATGTACATAGAAAGTTTGTATATATCAGCATTTTGATTTTATTTTTGTAAGAATTCATAATGCTAAAAGCACACAGAAGAAAGCAGGCAATGCTTTACAAGTTAACAACAAAATAGTTAAAGGAAAGTGCTATTAATAGTTCGAAAGATCAAATCAGTCTAGAAGTCAGCACTAAGAAAGTCAAAGCACAACCATAACAGAAGAATCAAGGCAATCTGACCTGCTGTTCTTGGCTTCTCGCAAAGAAAATCCATCCCCAAGTGGAGCCACTGTTAGCCTCCTGCTGCAGCAGGTTACTCATATTTCATGATTGACATTTTTACAGACCAAATATGTCGTACTTTTCATACTACAATGCTCCATATTTGCTAAACAGTCTCCAAGCAAAGAAGGCTACTCAGAGTTCATCTAACTGCTTTCCAATTTTGAAGAGTCATTCCAGTTTTGTAGAATTTTCAGCTAAAGGGAGGTCCAAACAGCCTAATCTTGGTCCCCCTAGGTTTCAATTTCCTGTTTTAGAATATAGAGAATGAAAATCTGTTCAAACAACTTAATCTTGGCAAATTCTTAGATAGGTAGAGAATCAAAGGAGCCCAACTGCTTAATCTGGGTCCTTGGAAGAAATAAGGGTAGTTTGTAGATAGGAAGGCATAAAAAGAAAAAAGAAAAATTGAAATGCTGGGTCTGCAAGTCTAAGTGCACCCAAACTAAAAGAAGAAAAAATGTTAGGTAAGTAGGCTGGGTAGGTAGTTTTGAGGTTGTAGAATCTTGATGTCTATTCATTACCATGTTTTAAAGTATTATCTCTACTCAGGTTGCAGTCATCCAGCATTTTTCATATGAAGGAGCTCAAACTAGGCATAACTAACTTCCCTTTCTCCATCTTCCCGAAATCATTAACTAATTTCCCCAAAAAGAGGTCAAGATCTGCTTGACATCTCTTAGTTTCATCATTTTCCATGTCATTAGCCTGGGTGAAGATCTGCTTCACTCAAGGAGGATCCATACTTGCTCTATAAGGTTTTATCTCCCCGTTGAAGCCTAAGATCTCAAACTTAGCGCTTTCTTATCATTTCCATATTAACTGCTAACATTATTATTTAGCTCCCTATATTTTCCCCCATCCCCTTACTAAAACTATGAAGTTAATCCCCTTAGGTAAATATCCCCTCCCCCTGGTTGAAAATAACCATAAGTACCCCCGGGAATTGCTCAGTTTATTTGAAACTTGGCAAGAACCCTCATGCTGCCCCTTCAAACCATCTTCTGATGCAATAGACTCCTTCCAAAGTATAAAATTCCGTTTTAGGTTATCGGACCCCTCCCGAGGCCTCAAATACTCTTCAAATGCACATACTCACTCCTTCCGAACTTAATAAACCCTTGCCGATTTCCTTAACATTCTTCCGATCCTGGTGAGCCATCTCGCATTGGCATATCACAATATTTTTACCACATAGGTGTGCCCCATTCCTTGTTGCCCGATGAGATATCGCGATATCGGCGATCAGCGGTCGCAAGCATCGCATTTCCAAAATAAATACCTTCTCGTTCCCCGCCGATGCGATATTGCGATCGCATCGGAAGAAGTTTATCACATCGGAGTAACATATGAGTCACCCTGCCACGTCACCTGGCTAACTTCATCCGCCGTACGGCTGACATCATGCTGACGTCAGTAGCCAAAGGAAAGGAAAAAACGCGCGAGCACGAAAGTCGAGCTTCGGAGCTCCGGAACAAGAAACGGAGGCAGTTTTCGATGCGTGATTAGCGCGAAGCGCTAATCGCGCATCGCTATGGGAAATGGGCGATATGGGGGAATATTTTGATTCCTTGGCCCGTTTTACACCTAAAAAGCCCGAAATTGCCCGATTTTGCCAAATTAAATGAATTTGAAGACAGAGAGAGACCAGAGACAGGGATTAAAGAGTATCATATTAGATTTGCAGAAAAAAATCACGTCAAAGAGTATTAGGAAGTGGCGAAGACCATCAATGTAGCGGCAAAGTGTATAAGAGGAGATTTTCTCAGGGCTCGAGGCAAATCCAACATTAAAACGAAAGATCTAAAAGTCAAGAAGCAATTGAAGACGCATTGAAGGATCACCAGCACAAATGTCTGCACATTAAACTCACTGAAGACTAGTGGAGCAGAACTCAAGGCACCATTATGATAGAACCACTACACCAAGCCACACAGGACACCCCATCAACTCAACTTGATTCAGCTGCCTCTGGTGTAGCCCAAAGGACTTATTTGCATTTAGTTCCAACAATAATTAGGTTTTTAGAAAAAGCTTTTTCCTACAGACCTGTTTAGGTCGGTTGTAATAAATGACTTTAGATATTTTTCTTATATATACCACCCTAAAAACTGTATTAAGGGTTGGTTGGTCGAGAAGCTATTCTTAGCTGATTTTGCTCCAGGAGAGACTCGCACTGTAATAACTGATAGTTTCTATAATCAAAGACTGCTTATGAGCTTTGGAGAATGGATTGTTCACTTTGTTTAACGGTTGAACAATGATTATGGAATTCTTGTGCTACCGCATAACTCAATAAGTGCTTCTTACCTCTGTTTTGAATTCATAAGTTACCATCTAAGCAGCAGAAAAGAAGATTGGCTTACAATTTGTTTAATTACACTCTATGCTTAATTTATGTTGTTTCTTTATGTTTTCATCTGTTTAGGCATAAATATGAATTCCATATGGCTCATGTTTTCCCTAACATTATCACGCATGACCGTTATCCAGGGATTCTTCATTGCCCCTAGATAGAGTTCATCCTTTCCCTCCGTTAAGCTGAGTGAGAGATTCTTAAGTGCCTCTCATTCCTTACATTTCATTCATCTTTTAGTTTGAAAGTTGTTTTATGTGCAGCTATCCTGCCCCATATTCCTCTTGTGACCAAGAAAACACACTGGAAATCCTGACCCATGACTCCATGCCCAATGGTTTGAAACTTATCACTTCATGAATTGCCTCTCTGCTTGAGAGCATTTTCCCTCCATCCAAACACAAACAAAAACCCTAAACCCAATAACTAGCCTAAAATGATCATCAAAGTTAAATCATAAAGAGAGAGCCCTCTCTGATTGCAGGTGGGCTAGAACCTGCAATCCAAAGATTGGTTTGTGGTTACCTCGGCCGTATCCCTACAGGAGCCCAGGGACAACCTGAGTGTTAACAGGTTCATGTGTCTAGGTCATTACTACTACCTTCAACATTGATGGTTATCATTATTCATCATGGTCATGTCATTTATCAAGTGTTACAGGTCATGGATTAGTCAAATAATCATATAGGTCTTGGTCTAGGTCTTCACCTGTTTTGTCATCACCATTTTAGTTTTAAGTAAAAAGAGCTATGTTTATTATCTTGAGTCCTCATATAAAGGGAGTTAGCATCTTAGGGAGAAAATGTAATAAATGTAAAGGTAATACTTTAGTTCATAAAGATATTGCAACAATCAATGGGGTATGATGCCATGTCGTGACATATGCCAAAAAAGGTGTTTTTGAGTTTTAAAGGATCATTCAAGAATTTATTTCACTCATCTCAATTGTATAGAGCTCCAATTGATCAATGAAATCCTTCGAAGAAACCTCAACATCGATTGCCATTCTCAAAAGGTGATTGGAACCCCCTCCAAAGCTCCACGCTGCATTTTTGACCCTTTGTTGTGTTTTCACTTCTAGAGGCAAAGCATACATCTCCAAAGGTTTTCTGTGGCCAATGAAGGTTTGATAAACCTATTGACAAGTAAGTTAAAGCTCTTTCTAGCTCCTATCAACATTTATTTCATCTTTTCAGTGGAGAAGCCCTCCCACAATCCCAGGTTATGTTTTTGGTGGGTGAGCTCCATAGTTTGTGTTGCAAGAAAATATACCTAGTTTCCTACAAATTTTACCCTTACCCACATAAACACACTTCCCCTGGCTTTCCTTATCCCTCCCCCCTCATTCCCCTAAGTCTTAGAGATAACCCTAGTCTGTACTCTATGTTTTTGGTAGAAATTAGGGTTAAGATTGTGTTTTAATTCCTACCACTCATCCCTTCACTCCCTATCTGATTTTTCTCTTCCCTAAGCTTCCCAACACACATCCCTACCTCCCAAATTTTTCCTACTAAGATATCTCCTCCCTAACCCCTCTCTTCCCTCACCTCAAGAAACTAACACTAATCCCCTACTGTCCCAACTAAAACCTTTTTTCCCCTTTTCATCCATCTAGGGTTTTGCTGTGGAAATTCAAATCATGGAAAGTGAGAAGAAGGCATATAATAAAGGAGGTCAGGTGTCTAGATTTGAGCCAGCTCACAATGATGAAATCAATGCTTCACCATTCATCAAAAGGTCATGTGAAAAAGTAGGTTGCCTAGGGTTTTGTGAGCAAATTCAACAAGTGGGATACCATGCCAAGTTGACAATCCTCTATTCCACCAACTTCAAAAGAGGAAAATCCACAATATCAGGGATAGAATTCATCATATCAACAGACTTGATTGGCATAATTTTTATGGTTTTGAGGTCATTTTCCACACATAGTTACAATCTTACTTCAAAATCAGTTTCTGAAGTAAGGAAGATGAATTTGACAAAAGTGAAAGACTTTTTTGTAACAAAAACTTCGTTCAATGTTTACACAGGTATCATAGATGGGGACATATGCAACTTTCGAGGAGACATATTTCAGAAAATCAAAATTTTCCAAGTTAATTCCCTATTTTAGACATGATTTTGTGGCACGAATTATGAGAAAATTAAAATGAATTTCCACAACCTGAGAGAAGGTTTGCTTCACAACATTTTTATATAAAAAAACTCTCCCAGTTTTTCAAAACCTTTCATGGTTAGAGAGATTATGTTTCATCTTTGAGGCCTATTTTTCCAAAAAACCCATAAATTTTACACAGTTTTTTGTCCAAAAAGGTAGTGTGCCCCATGCTTCGTTTTTGTTGGGGGATTCCATTTGACAAAAGGTTTACATTTCTAGATTATTTTTGACCTCCACATCAAAATTATCAAACTGGAGTTCCACTTCAACACATTTTGGCAGGGAAAAAAATAAAAAAAAGTAGTGAAAAACACCTTTTTGCCCAGTTTTTCAGCAACACGATACGTTTTTGGAGTAGCTGTGGGAGAATTGAATTTTGGAGTTCTTCAAGCACAATTTTTCAGCTCTTGAGGGTTCTATGATGCAGTAGACATGCAAATATTTTTCTAGCATTTTACAGATCCTTATTTTGAGCAAGGAAACCCCTCCAAAAGCCTTTTGGAAGCAACACGATACGTTTTCTGCAGACACGTTACATTTTCAGGGAATTCGCTATGTTTTTTATTGGAAGGGAGTTTTTTTACTTTTCTCAGTCAAGTTTGAGTTTTCTTGATGTAATTTCTCATTTGGTGTTGTAATGATGTATTGGGGTGTAATTATGTTTGTTAAAGTAAAAATTGAGTAGATTCATGCTTGTAAAGGTTTCCATGGTCAAATGAATCAGCTTTAGGCCAATTTGGGAGTTTGTTTTAACCTCCCTAGTCATTAGGTTTGGTTAGATAGATTTGTGTAAACTGATTATATACTGAGGAATTAGACCCTTGAGAGAGAGTTGGATGTTTGAGAGTCTATATGTAACACAATCTAAGCCATAGAGAGGGTTGGATGTTTGAGAGTCTAGTGGAGCTATTGTACTTGATCATTTTTCAGTAATACAAGCTAGTTGCAACTATTATTCAGGAATTCATGTGGTATGATCTTGTGGCAGTGTTTTTTATTCTATAATTCACTTTTATGAATGAATAATTCATCTTCTTTCCATCTCCTTTATTTCAGTGATCTTCCTATGAGTTACTAAACATAATTCGTAAGTTTAAGCTCTATTTTGGTAGGAATTTCATGTTTTTGTTCTTCATCTTCTGGTAAATGAATTCATGCTTGCCATTCTCATTTTGATCCTTTCTATTTCTATCCTACACTACACCAAAAAAGCCTCGAACTTCCATTGAGACATATCTACCTTGCTCCTTTGTATTTCTACAAATGAGTTTTTCCTAAAACCCTAGCCCTAGTTCCTTGGCTCATTCTTCATCCAACAAACCCTAAATTTCAAGACCCTAGAGCATAACATACCTAGCCTAATATCTTTACTTCCTCCAGTCATTTTTGGCTGCGAAATCATAGAGAGAGACCTCATTGGTTTGGTAGGGCTAGCTACCAAACTAAAATATTGGCTTGACATTACCTTCGTTGGTCTCCTTCTCAGCGTTGGACACTGTGGAGTGATAACATTTTGGCGCTGTTGCTGGGAGAACTTAAGACCATATCTTCCCTAGGAAAGAACGACAAGGATTAGATTTGATTTTCTGATGGTGGACAATGGTTAGACACATATGAAGGCTGAAATCATTCACTTGGCGACTCCATATTAGTTTCAAATTTAATTCGAAGACTCCACTGGAGGATGAACCTTACCAACAAAAAAATGAAAGGACAATATGGGAATATTAGGTATTAAAGTTGGAATTTCATCCATGATATAATATGCTTTATTTTAAATTGTTTCCTCTTTATTGAGAATGTCAAGAATATTTTCCAAAGTATATTATATTTGAGAAAATATCCCAAACCCGAATTTGATTCCTTTCCTTTGAAGATTGCGAATACAAATTTTGATCTTGGTCAAGACCCTTCAAATCTTATGATGACCATATTCAACTTGATGAGCCTCAAGAGATAAAGACTAATCCTACAGCATATATACATACTCCTACACCTTGTAAAATTCCAGATAGATAGAAGCCACTCACCTTACCTCCTCTACTCCATGATTTCCCTGAAAATTATTACAAATATATTCCCAGGTTTGATGGAGAATACGGTAACATCACTGCTGAAAAACACATTCAAAATTTTGAAAATTTTCTCGACCTTTTTGAGATTGAAGAAGATGATGTCAGTATAGGATTTTTACTTTATCTTTGTAAGGCAAAGCCAAGAAATGGTTCAAAAACTTACCAGTTGCAAGCATTTTCAATTTCCATCAGTTTATGAAAGTCTTTCTTGATAAATGGGTGATCAAGAGTAATCCTTTTCTAATTTTAGAAGAATATAATGATTTGAAAAGACATCCAAGAGAAACAATGCAACATTTTTCATCTAGGTTCAATCAAGTATACCATTCAATCCCTGTTGATATTAAACTGCCACCTGACTTAGCTTTCTTACACTACCCAGAAGCCTTTGATCTAGAAATGGAATTTCAATTGAGGGAAAGGGACCCTACCAAACTCAAAGAAATGCAAGACAATGCAATAGCTGTGGAAGCTAATTTTTTGGTTAAAAGGTCAAAATTGAAGGAAGAAGAGAGGGAGAACATAGAGAAGGAACCTGACATCTTCAGAAGTGAGACCTGACATTTTGGTAAGTTCAATGGAAGAAATGATGCAAAAGGTCATCATGAGAGATAAACTTGTTGTTCAAAAAAACCATTTCGCACTTATTCTGGAAGAAGAACAGGTCAATGGACCTAACCATTTTCTTGCTAATCTCAGTTACCTTAGATTCGAAAATGATTGCTTTTTGTATTCATTTATGGACAGTCATGAAAATGGATTTGTAGATCACCCTGTCGAGGATCAATCTGTTGATCTAATTGTTGGAAATAATACTAAGAGGTGGGGGGCTGAATCAGTATTATCAAATCAATTATTTTTCATTTCACAATCAGATTTGTATACGCTACCTCAGTTATGGGAAACTGCGTATATACGCTACTGTGTCTAAAGAAACCAGCGTATATCAGAAAACTTAAGATTCATTAAATGTTGATCTTTAACCAGTGCATCAGAACTTCATTAATCATAAGACCAGTAAACAGGAGTAGTAAAACAAAACAGATCATCACACACATGGTCACAAGATATAAGGTGGAAACCCAATGTGGGTGAAAACCACCTGTTGTAATTCGTCTCTATCTTCTTTTAATAAGAAACTTCTTTTTACAATGGTTCTGTACTGGTGAAGTCTTATACTAGTATGCAGGCCTCTACCTGCAGAAGGCTACAACCTTCTCTTTTCTTCCAGGGACCATGTTTCATAAATTTTCATACTGGATCCATAGATACAACGCAATACAATCACTAACTCTGAATCACGCAACAACTGAATCACTGAAACCCTATCATCAAAACACAGTCACCAGAATACAGACCAGAGCCCAGAACTCTGCAACAACCACTAGAACCAACAACAACCTAAAATATCAAATCTCATAATGTATACACTACTTGACTATGTCAAACCAACTTGTACAGACACTTTCACGAGAGAGAACCCGCGTACAGATTTGAAGATAATTACTTATACCTTCTCTATACTTACCAACTTTAGATATACCCAGACCATAAGATATAAAGGATAAAACATGTGTCAGTATTCAGATCTATTCATGATCATACCATATAATGATAATACATTTTAGTCTTCAAGATCCCAGTCCATCAACCTTTATCAATCGCATAGGAGCCTCCTTGATTCAGATCGAGACAAGCATTACAAACCCATAACCAGTATACTAGATCTCACACTTCATCAGATATTCATCACTTACACACTTGTACTTCTTGGCCTAATGATCTTCTCCTTATATAGGTTTAGGACTCTCTCAATACCATGGTCCAAAACCACATAGAACCAATACCTTGGACCCAATACCTGGGGTCAACACTTCAGACCAAATACCATGGACCAAAACTTAGTTTTCCAACATGTACATGCCTTTCCTTCTTTGAACCTGCATGTGTACGTATACGTGCCTTTTGTTCTGATAACCTGCGTGTATACACACTTTAATCAATATTAACTTGCGTATACCTCTCTCTGATCATTGATTCTTTACTCTTTACCTACTGCATTATAATCTGTCATCTGAGTGAGTTGCCATCAAGGAAAACACATGTATCATAATGCCAACAATCTCCTCCTTTGGACTTGATGGCAACAACCACACCAAGTCACTCTCCCCCTTTGACATGAAGGGCAAAGGGCGGACCAAGATATTCTCTTCCTTGATATATATTCTGCTATCCATACTCCCCCTGAGTACCTGCTGCAATATCTGATTGAGCTCCCCCTTTGTATATGGATAGATGTACCAATCCATCCTTGCGCCCCCTAAGCACGTGCAAGGTCTTTATAACAAATACCATCAATCTATTCAAGACCATGATAGTCATTGGCCACTATCATACACCATATATGATCTGCACCATAAGCATCAGCATCCAGTCCTGTAACCTGCAATACCATTCTTTTGATCAACCAGCAAGATGTATCATTTAGCCACATAAGTATCATCACCAAAGACTTCTAACCATAATGCTAGCGATGCATTATTTGAAGTATATGCTCCCCCCGAGCCTGTGCCAATCATCATATACCATGACTGAACCATTTCCTGAGTCTATTCTGCTGCTTTTTCTTCTGAGCTCCATATACGCGACTCTGCAGCCTCTAACTAGCGTATATACGCGACTTATCTTCATAATATTTGCATATGCAAATTGGAATACTGAAGGTCTATACTTTCAGTTTCCCTTGTGTCTATTATGTCAGCTAATTGAGTTATGCCATATCTTTTTGTTTGGAATTGAGATGATATATGATCCTCTTGCTTTGGAGTTCGAATTTTTCTCCTGCATTCCCTTACTTTATGTCCAAACTTGTTACATGCATAACATCTTACATGTTTAATGTTCCTTCTATTGCAATCAATTGCTTTGTGGCCAAACATATTGCAAGCAAAACAATATCCCTTGAAATACTTGGAATGTTATGATCTTTCTGTGTGACGGTCTTGAACCATTCTACTTCTGCATCTAGCTACAACATGTCCAAGATTATGACATATATAACATTCAACATTATTCATTGGAGGAAATAATTGCTATCACTTCCACCTTTAGGAATAAAATATTTTCTTGGTTGCTGCTAGAGTTGACCACTTATCTCCTTATTGATCATTTCAGATTTTATATTAGAATTCCTTTCCTCCCCCTGTGAGTTAGATTCACCTTCGACAATTTCATAAAAACCAAGACCAGTTTTGATAGCAGGGGATCTTTGACTACTAAGAATATCATCCAAAATCTTAGTACTATCTTGAAATCTTAACAGTTTACCTTTTTCTTCTAATTTACCTTTTAATATATTTACCTCAACCTGATGTTGTTCTTCCTTTTCCAGATACTGCTTCCTTATGTTTTCTTCAACTTTTCTTCCTACTTCCACATGTTTCCTCAATTTGAGCACTTCATGTTCTTGTTTTCAAGAGCTTCTTTATTCTGCTTCATTGATTCTTTAAGATCTTCTTTTAGAGAGAGGATCTTCGATTCAAGTCTCTGAATTGTTATGCTCTGATCTTTTACTACATCCTGCAGCTGCTCCGTTACTCTGGTTACTGACTCCAGCGGTTCTTTTAATCTGGTAACTTCTTCTATTTCTACGTCCTTATTTTCATATGCCATGAGAAGTCTAATGTCTTCATCACTATTGGATGAGTAATTACTTTTATCATGAGTATAATAACTTCTATTACCTTCTTTAAACATCTTTCCTTTGTTATTAGGGCATCTAGTAGCGTAGTGACCAACTCTACCACATGAAAAGCATTTGAAAGGTAGCTTACCTTTGAACCTTCGAGATCCTCGTTCAAGATTCTTGACAAAATTTACCTCATCTTCTTCTTCTTAAATGTATCCCAATTCATTGATTTTTTCCTTTCCATTTGTTGATACTTTGAATGTGGCTTCTCTCATGTCTGATGGTCCTCCTATTCTCATCTCAAAAGCAGTTAAGATTCCATGAAGCTGCATCATAGTTATTTTCTATAGATCCTCCTTTTCTTCTATGGCAGACACTTTGGATTTAAATTTAGCAGACAAGGATCTCAAAACCTTTTCAACTAAGACAACTTCCTTAATTTCTTCACCCAGATTCCTCATACAATTGACAATCTCATCTATACGTAAGAAGTAATTAGCTATGCTTTCATTACTATGCATCTTAAGAGTTTCATACAGTATTCTGAGAGTTTGAAGCTTTGCACATTTTACCTGATCATCTCCTTCGTAGCTTAGAATGATTTTGTCCCATATTTCTTTGGCTGATTTTAACTACATGACCTTGAAAAATTCTGATTGTGACAAACTTCTCAATAAGACAGTAACAGCTTTGGCATTGAGTTCATATTGCTTTCTCTCTACTGTATCTGTAGGAATTGTTGATGGATATGTATAGTCTCCTTCCATGATTCCCCAAACATCCGTTCCAAGTCATTGTAGATATGTTGTGGTTCTTATCTTCAAGTAGACAAAGTTGCTCCCATCAAAGATTGGTGACCTGACGGATGCCTATCTTTCTTGATTACCCATTCTGATTGATCTTCCTTCAAGTGATCAAGCTTCTTCTGAAGGACCCGCTCAGATACCAATTGTTGGAAATAATACTGAGAGGGGGGGTGAATCAATATTATCAAATCAATTATTTTTCATTTCACGATCACATTTTTATACGCTACCTCAGTTATGGAAACTGCGTATATATGCTACTGTGTCTAAAGCAACCAACATATATCAGAAAACTTAAGATTCATTAAATTTTGATCTTTAATCAATGCATCAGAACTTCATTAATCATAGAAATAGTAAATAGGAGTAGTAAAACAAAACAAATCATCACACACATGGACACAAGATATAAGGTGGAAACCCATTGTGGGTGAAAACCACCTGCTGCAATTCGTCTCTATCCTTTTTTAATAAGAAACTTCTTTTTACAGTGGTTCTGTTGGCATTATGTTTCTGGTATGGTTATATGTTACAGATGTTGTACTTGATGGCAACACCCATGGCATGGCTCTCAATATGATGAGAATTAAGAAGTACGCAGGAGAAAAGTTCACGGAATTTTATGCAGAGAAAAGTTTATAAAAGTTTAATTCATGTGGAGAAAAGTTCACGGAATTTTATGCAGAGAAAAGTTTATTTCATGTGGGAAAACTTACCTTTGGTCCATGGTAGTTAGTCCTTGGAATTTGAACCTATGGTTTTTGGACCATGGCATCTCGACAGATGTGTTGATCCCTAGTATTGAGTTGATGGTATTGGTTTGTTATGGTTTTGGCCGTGGTATTGGTCCATGATTTGAGGAAGAGCTTGCCTATATAAAGAAAAGGAGATCATTTGGCTTGTGTATGCTTTTGGGTTGAATATCTTAAGATCTGAAATATTGGGTTATTGTTTCAAAAGATAGATCTATATGAAAGTGAAGTGGAAAGCGAATCTGTGAAGGGTGATCTCTCGAGCGCTGCAGCTACGGAAGTGCGGAGGCGCCGCAGGAGACGCCGCAGGAGGTGTCGCAGGAGACACCGCAGGAGGCGTCGCAGGAGGCGCTGCAGGAGGCGCTGCAGGAGGCGTCGCAGGAGGCGGTGCCTGATGCCGCAGGAGGCGCCACATGAGGCACCGCAGGAGGCGCCACATGAGGCGCCACAGGAGGCGCCACAGGAGACGTCGCAGGAGGCGCCGCAGGAGACGCCACAGAAGGCGCCACAGGAGACGCCGCAGAAGGCGCCACAGGAGACGCCACAGAAGATGCCGCAGAAGGCGCCGCAGGAGACGCCACAGGAGGCGCCACAGGAGACGCCACAGGAGGCGCCGCAGAAGGTGCCACAGGAGACGCCGTAGAAGACGCCGCAAGAGACGCCACAAGAGGCACCGCAGGAGATGCCATAGGAGGCGTCGTAGGAGACGCTGCAGGAGGCGCCGCAGGAGACGCTGCAGGAGACGCCGCAGAAGGTGTTCTGGGTTTAGTTTTCTGTTATTGTGCATCTGGTTATCTGGGTGACTTACTGGTACTTGATGATCATTTGATATTTATGGATCCAGTTTGAAAATTTATGAAAAGTGGTCCTTGAAAGAAAACAAGTAGGGGGTTGTAGCTCCCTTCCAGGAGAGACTGGAAAACGAGAGAGAGTTGTAGCTCTCTGCAGGTTGCAGCCTGCGTACTGGTAAAGGACTGCACCAGTACAAGACCATTGTAAAAGGAGTTTCTAATTCGAAAGAAGATAGAGACATATTGCAGCAGGTGGTTTTCACCCACATTGGGTTTCCACCTGATATCTGGACCTCACCTCATGTAAATCTCTTTAAAATATCATGCTCATTATTTATGGTATTGATATGCAAAAATAATTCAAAGTATAAATAAGGAAGATTTGGTAAAAGAATTAGATAATACTGATTCACCCCCCCCTCTCAGTATTATTTTCAACAATTCAAGTCAGCAACATCTAGTTTACCTCCCTGGATATCAAAGTGCTTTGTAGAAAGATTCAAGGCTATCTCAATTCTCTTTGCTCCAGCATTAATTTTGGCAACTAAGAGATCTAGTAGCATTGGCTAAAGGAGAAACATGGCACCCCCACACTAAGTATCTTCATGACAAATTTCAGGTTGTTTATAACCCCTTTTACATTTTTCTTGTAAAGATTAAAAGTGTTTAAAGAGCAATTCCATTACGAAAGAGCCACCTTTTCTTGTTTCAACAAAGTAATGTCAAAACTTACCTTAGCCTATGTACTTAGGGGGCATACGTTCCAAATGTTTCAGCATAGCTTATTATGGCATGTATGATTCAATAGCATGATGGCAAATTTTAGAAACTTAGAGAATTACTAAACTCATCCATGTAATTAGGCACATAAATTACTAAGCTCATGCATGGATTGCCTTCATGTGCTATAATTATTCCCTCGTCCTCACACTGATATCTATACAAATCTTCCACTCTTTCACATACTTGCCATATCCGATAGCACTTATTCACCTAGCAATTTCACCTTAAGGAATCACCATAGAACACGAACATAACTCTACAAGTTCACCTTTGCAAATCATACAGTATGGGGGGTTGAGTAAATAGGGTAGAGCCAAAACGTATCTCTATCATAGCAACCAAACCTAAGGCCATGGAGCTTTTTTCAAGGGTCGGGTGGCTTTCCTTCTTCAAAAATTTCTAGGTTCAGATTCAAAGATTGCATTAGAATTTTCCAAGAATTTTAATGGAAGGTGAGCATTGGTTCAACAATTACATTGGTTATAACTAGGGAGTTCATCAATCGGGCTACAAAACTTCCCATCAAGAAGAAAGGTGGTTTGAAAACTCAAAATTTCCAATTGATAGTTGGCCATAGTTTTTGGTCAAATCCTCTCCTATGCGAAAGGGGATCCAAAGGGAGTTATTGTCGTTAACATGGAAGGAAATTGTTTTCTTTATACAAAATTTTATCAGCTTTGAGGGAAGGTATAGTATAGTGTTCCATTCATTATGTTTTTAATGCACCTCAAGAATTGAGAACTCTTGAATTTGCCATTCTTCTTACCCAAAATCCTAATAAAGATGGTTGCAACCATGAGGAAAAGAGCAAACCCTGAGACAGGCTATGTCATCAAGGGATAAATAAAATATTAATCATGGCAAAGCTAGGTCAACCAAAAATCCCTTGGGAAGTGTTCTAGAGTAGACTAAGAACAAAACCCAAAACAAGGATTGTTCTGCCCGGTAACCAACCTATGCGCCATGGTATACAAACCTTGACATACTCCACTTCAACCCTAGGCATAGCCATTGTTGCATAAACATGCCATCATTATGAGACAAGGGTTTCCAAGGCACCTATAGCTCCATAATTGAGGACAAAGGGCATTGAGGAATCATCTATAACCCCTTCTAAGGAATTCATGCCTAGACCAACCCCAATTTACTCCATTTCTTTGAAGTCTAAGGAGGCAAGGGGTTCCAGAACTCAAATGTCGTCCTATCTAAAGCAACCAAAGGACCAATCCAAAGATGAAGCAATAAAGTCAGTCTCTAGAGCAATGAGAGGATCAAGTTGGTGATGACAAACCCCAGAACAATCAGGGGATTGATCTGAAGATGAACACGAAGGGTCTCAATTCTTGAAACCTTAATCTCCAAAACTACAAGAAGGACTACCAGATGGCCTATTTGAAGACTCGCACTTTCCAAGGCCAACATTCCCTGAGCAATAAGATAAGTCTCATGATGACATGGGTGGAGATTCGCAAGCTCCAGACTTCATCTCGCGATCAAAACATGTTCAGTCAAGCAAGAAAGACAAATCAAGACCAACAAAGGTATTAAATATCAATAGGCCTCTAAAGTATTTTATTATTGGTTCTAACCTATGAATCATCAACAAAGAAAGCCACCACTAGGTAATCACAAAATTGGAGGAGGAATGGTTTTCCCTATATCTAGAGCAAGAAGAAAAATGGAAGGAAAAGATCAAGGAGTACAAAGGCCAACTCACACAAGCCCAAAATTTGAAGCAACAAGCACATCAATTGGCACTAGAAGATCTAAATTGCAAGACACCTTTTAGGGTGTATCCTATCTTCTTACATGACAAATGGATCACCTTTAGACTTAGGCAACTAGCTGTTGGGAAAACTCATGAAATCAAGCAACCTCCAGACTTCATCAACCTATTTTTCTCTATTGAGTCCACCGATCAAAAATTGTTATGTGAGCTCTACCAATTTAACTCTTTATTGTAGGTTAATGATCAATGGAACCCCAACCCTTATGTTGGGGTTCCATTGATCAATGCATCCCTAACTTGACTAGAATACCACTTACCGTAAATGGTAAAGATCACGCCTAACTCGAGTAGCCAGCACCCATTAGCCAGATGGGTGGGAAACAACCCCAACAAGCCCAAATTATGGGTAGAATGCCAACTGGGGTATACTCTATCAATACCAAAGAGAGACAATAGGTAGGATACGACTTACCATGGAAGGTAAGGATCATAGACTATCTTATTGCTTGACAATAGGCAGGATACTACTTACCAAAAGGTAAGGATCACAAACTATCTTATTGTCCATAGTTCCCTCAACCCCAAGAGCTCTCCAACTCAATTCCTCTCCCTATGAGCTCAAATAGGGTGAAGAGCATTAGTCGGTGTCCTCGATTAGCCTGAGACCTCTGCCTCTCATCAATGCCTTCACTAGGCCTACGATTGTTAGTCCTAGCCATAGTGCATGACAACCACCACCAAGTAATCACAAAATTGGAGGAATGGTTTTCCCTATATCTAGTGCAAGAAGAAAAATGGAAGACAAAGATCAAGGAGTACAAATGCCAACTCACACAAGCCTAAAATCTGAAGCAACAAGCACATCAATTGGCACTAGAAGATCTAACTTGAAAGACACCTTCTAGGGTGTATCCTATCTTATTACATGACAAATGGATCACCTTTATACTTAGGCAACTAGCAGTTGGGAAAAATCATGAAATCAAGCAGCCTCTGGACTTCATAAACCTATTTTTCTTTATTGAGTCCACCGGTCAAAATTTGTTGTGTGAACTCTACCAATTTAACTCTTTACCACAGGTTAGTGATCAATGAAACCCCAACCCTTACGTTGGGTATATCCAACTATGAGCCTTCTCATCATTTATACTTAATCATGTGCAATGGAAGAAGCCTACTGAATTCTATGCCAGAATTGAGGGGGACTCAGTATAGGTTGTGAGACATGAATTCCCCTTGCCAGCTATGGTAGTGAATGACTATTAGAGACTGCTACAAGATCCAGGAGGTTCTGTCAGCATTAGACACCACCAAAGATATGCTATAACTAACCATTAGGAGATTGTGAGAGCCCACTCTTTGGAGGTACTATTAGTTTCCCATGATCTATAGGAAAAACTCCCTAACTATTTGAGGAACGGGAATCTAGTTGGCTACCCCTAGTTCATGTTGGCCCTCAATAGGGCATCACTGTATGTCAACTCCTTGAGAAGGCATGGAGTAAGGTGGTTGGGTCTCAAGTTCCATTACCCCCTTATTTGGGGTCCCAACAGATTTTACAGAGCACCTATCAGATGGGAAGAACATGATGAAACAATGCATTGGAAACAAGTGGACAAAGTCCTTAGGTATTATGGACCAAAGGAGGTTGGGCATCCTGCCTTCAACTGGGCAGACCTTCAATTCAGTGTTTAAGAACAGGAATAAGGGGTTGCATAAGGGACATGCTACCAATTTGGCTAGGAGAAGATGAAGGGTCTAAGTAATGACACCTTTTGCCACTCATAATATCTCTTTTTGACCTAGAACCAAGTACTAAAGTCTGCCATTAATACTATAAAGTTTGGCATTACCATATCTATGTTTTATATATGCTCAAAGGTAAATGGATTGCAATTTTAAACTTCTTTTTGTTTTGCATGATTAAATTGTTGATGTAACTTGTAGCACATTCTTCACAGTATATCCTACAGGGCACCAAAAGGGTTTCGCACAAATGAGACAGGTTAGAGAAGATACCCATTTCTATGATAACAGAGAATCTATCAACTTGCTGGAGGAAGAAAGCATTGACCCTAACTGAAGGCAACTGCTTTACTCAAGGTGTTGTCATCACAATGAGCTATATCTATTTTTCCGAAGGAACCAACAACTACTGCAGCCTGTAACTAATCCATTGGATTAGGTCTTCCCTGTGCAAATGAATATGGTACCAGTGCGCTTCAGCGTTGGGAACCAGCAAAAGAATGAATTTATTGTTGCATGTTTGTTTCGGGAGACTGCACTTAGCCATGGAGCATAACACTCCAAAGTTTGTTATAATCAAAATTGTGAACTCTGAATCGCAGGACTGCCTCTCCATTTTGAGATGGGCAGATACTCTGTTCACATATATATACAAAGGTGCCCTCATCTTTGAAAGGAGGGAGAAAGCATGCTATTATTTTTGCTATCACTCTGTAACACTCTTTCTCTGTTTAATACATGTCTGAAGATTGTTCCTATGCATGATCATTTTTTAAACGTGTGATGACTTATAGTTAAGGCATATGCCAATCCTTGGGGGGGGGGAGTGCTCAAGGTAAGGTGTTGGGCATAATTTTCATGTTTTGTATATATATGTGTTGTAATTTGGCTTGCAGTGTCTGTTTTAGCAACTATTTATTTCATTTCCTGTAGAGTTACATTTGCTACAGAATTGAAGTTGTAGCTACAGACTCAGATTTACTTATGGTTGCAAGCCTGATATAACAGAGCAAAGGAACTGGTAGCATAGGACTAAGTCCATAATGACTCCAGCCTAGGGGTTGGCACTAACTAAGCACGAAACCATAGGTGCTAGATGTTTGATTGTGAAAGAATTAATCCATGCTTTCAGTCTTTTCATTATTAATTTGGATTAGAACTAGAATAGAACTATTTCCTTTTTGTTAATAAATGAATTATCTTCTTTATAGATATAGTAGTCAAAGCATATGATTTATGGTCAGTCAACCCAAGAACCTTGCCTTGCGTATACTTCACACGATGCCTCACAAGCATAAATGAGCCCCCAATTGATGATTAACCTAGTGAATTGAACTTATCCCCAACCTCAAGAAGGTAATCAAGAGCACTGTCACTTTGCTTGAAAAAGCTATATATACACCATTTGATGACTTTGAAGAGTGGGGATCCAAAGTCTAAAATTCTATACTTTTATGTTCAATGGGTCTCACATCTCAACTTACTCTTGAGCTCTATGGTACTAGTGCATTGTGCACCCATTGTGACATTCCAATGCTAAGTTGGGTATGGATCAATGATGCAGTAACTGTCCCACCCTCCTTGTTCCCAACCCTAGAACCGTGCTCCAAGCAGGAGCTCTTAGGTGTTGATTTTTGTAACTATGGTCAGTCTTCATAATGTATGATTGAGTCATTATGTATTTGTGAAGCATATTTAAAAGCTAAAGAGTCAAAAGAAAAACTATTTTGAGTCAAAGTCCCATTGTGACTTTCAAAAAGAAAGAAATTTGAATTTTTAAAATCGAAGTTTTGGCTCCAAAATGTAAGGTCGGTCTCCTCCTAGTCAAGTTGCCCTTCTTGAATGTTCTAGTCAGTTCCATGAGATAAAGTCGGCTTCCCAAATGCAGAGGTCAGCTCCAGCAAGGGACACGTCCATTCAGCCTAAGGAAAAACTATATAAAGGGACAATTTGCTCCTCCTAAAAGCCATTTGTAGCTCGCATCTTCTAAGGCAACTTCGACCTACTTTGAGGCGTCTAATGGCTCACATTTCTGGCATTTAATAGTTTGCATATGCGGTAACTAATGGCTCGCATCTGTGCCATTTAATTGTTGGAAATACTAAGAGGGGGTGAATCAGTATTTCCTATTATTTTTACACTACTGGTTAGATTCCTTTAAACATTTAGAGCATCAAAACAAAACAAGAAACATCATTACATCATACAATCAGTACGCTGAATATTTGTCTTAAAAAAAGTCGTCTTTATGTATGGTTACATACAAGTTTACCAGCAATTAACTGGAAGTAAAATACTTCCAAGTCTGAAGATGTTTACATACATAGGTCTGTAGGAGTGTTCAGTCTCCCTTACAATCAACCGATCAACCACTGCTGCTGCAATAAACTCCATTATTCTCACTCCACAACTACCTGCTGCCACTGCTGTTGCAAAACTCTTCACTGTTGTCACTCCACAACTGCCTGCTGCCACTGCTGTTGTAATATACTTCACTGTTGTCACTCCACAACTACCTGTTGCCACTGCTACTATTGTCCACTGTCACTTTTGTTGCCTACTAGCACTGTCGATTACTTAGCTGCACCAAACTGTCAATTACCGGGAATATCTAACTCATGAGCTATAAACCTCTTTCTATTCTCCACATATAGATCCCTGCACCCTAGGCCACAATAAGTTGCACTATTTCTTCACAAGTTGTCAATTTCACATTAATAGCAAGACTTCTTCTCCAGTGTATCAAATATTGGCAAGACACCATATTAAATCCTAACAAAATGCATATATCATCAGTCTATCTACCATAGGCAAATTCTCAGTTGTTGAATGCACCCATCTTTGTCAAAAAATCAGCTATAACAAATGCCACTGTCAGGGCCCTAATGATATCAGCATCAAACCCTATTAAGATCTTTGCACCTCATCACATCAATCAACAGTAACTCTGGACAATCATGTAGCCCAGTCTCAATATGTTATCAACAACCCCTTTAACAATCAAGCTTCAGCAGTAGTGTATCAACCTCATAGTCACAGTCACAAGTCAGCTACATAACATAGGTACTGTTAAACCATAGCAGACAACAAGTTCTAGACATAAATGATGGCAGCCTAGCTATACAGTGTCCAGAACTCCAAAAAACTGCCTCAGTATTATGTATCTTAACTCTGCTCAATGTGCCTCTGTTAAAACTTTGACTGTAACATGATACAAATAGCAAACCCTGGTTCAGCAATATACTCACTGAAGATGTTAATGCTGATAATAACTTGAACAATCTTCAAGCACAGTAAATGCTCACAAACAATCTTGGCTTTGCATTAAGATGTGACCCCTGTATCAAGTTAAGGTTCTGCCTTGAAGATTAGACTTAGTCCCTAGAATCTGGAAGTGTCAACTTCTATTATGATTGCAACTAACATTTGTAATGAAGTCACATCCTCTGCATTATGAATCTTTTGCACAACAGCTACACAAGATCTGGAAACTTCTCAGTTGCTGATGTCCTGAACTGCTGCTTCTAGATCACTGTATTATATCTTCTGCAAAACCCTAGGTATTTGCAAGTTCTGGAAGTGTGTCAAGATACTATTCTCGTTTACAGCACGAATTTGCCATTAAGAGGAAGATAGACCCAGCGAATTTCAAGGTGTATTTCAGAGGTGCCTTGAAACCTTTTGATCAGTGATCAAACTCTTTCTCAACCTTAGCATACTTATATTTCAGATACATTGGAACATCTTCAAATATCCTTTGACTTGAGCAATCAAACTTCAAAGGAATGCTTTGGATCAGACAAACTTGCTTTTGATATGCCTTGGACTAGTCTGGAAATAAGGTTGAATTCCTTTTGCATAGTAAAGTTTGGTCTTCACTGTAGAAGACCAGATAGGACTATAACCAGATCTGCAAATGAACTTCAAGGTGATGATGCATAGAGGCTTATTTCTGAATTTGGAATCATGTCACTGTGTCAAGGTCTTAACACATCTGTAGCACAGAACAAGAACAAGAGATTGCAAATATGCTTCAGTAATTTCGCATCTTGTGACAGCTTGGGTCCACCAATAGTCATTCATGAATACAACACTATTCTGAGTAAAAACCAGAGAGACCCTAGAATGGCCTTAGCTCAAAAGTTATTGACAAGTTAATTGTTTCAAGCTCGGATCTTAGTATAAGATACTGCAAGTTAATTGCCATAAATTTTGCTCCAGATAGGTGTACCAACTTGCCTTCAAATCATTGGTTAGGGTTCTTAATTATCACACCAGATCAGTTCTATAAACCACAGGAGGAAGTTGCACAAGTATATACTTTGTCTTTGCTTGAAGGTTAAGTTTCAGACCATCGTTTAGCAGTCACCGTGAGAGTTGTTCCAGCTAGGAAGAAAGCGGCTTAGGATCAGTCCTGGTGCTGCTCCAAAAGATAAGGTCGAATGCTTCACACTGTTCTAGGGGGGTATGAATGCCAAAGCAGAAGATTAAGACGTGCCTTGGATGCAGGTAGCCTTAAGCATATGTCCAAATATGCAACGTAACCCTCAAAACGTGCCACACTTGATCAACAATTTTTTTCCACAGATCTGAGATACGAAATCAACCTTTGGCTCAGGAATACACTCAAAAAAATGCACAAGACTGTCACACAGATTAGATCAGCCGCAAACCCTTCTTTCACGGAACTGCAGAGAATAGAATACTTGAGTATGTTGCTTCAGATGCCGAAAATCAGAGTAGCAACCTACAATGTAAGCCCAGCGAATCCCAAGCCCAAAAAACTTTATCAAAACATAACCCAAGGAATCAACTCAAAGTAGAGCTCGATCTCCCATGATGATTTGCAGAATTCCATTTGGCTGCAGGGTTATTTCAGGACTTGCTTCCTTTAGATAAGCGCTTGAATTTTTTCCATCAACAAAGAGGGAGACGAGGCCTTTATATAGATTTGTGGAGAGTTTTTAGTGAGGCCGACTTGCCAAAATAGGAGGGAAAAATATTTGAAATTTAAATTTAATTTTGGACCCAAATGTTACCTCCAAAATTTTGGACCATATTAAATTTAAATTTATCCTCATCAAGAATTAAATTTGATCCCTTAATAAAATATCTTTCTAATGAGTGTCCTATCTATATGTGCCATAGCTTTAGCAAATAATATGCTGCCACATCCTCCTCCTTTGGGGTCTTCAATCACAATAAGATATCCTTCTTTGACACAACTAGTGTTACTTGGGAGCGGGAGCAAAAGTGGGGAGCGTGAGAGAAAACTGGAGTGAGAGCGACATTTTCAGAAGCTCCCAGTTTGGGAGTGAATCCCATACCATTTTTATATATTTTTTATATTTTGATACATATATGTCAACAAAAACATATAGAATATTGAATTAGATATAAAAAATATAAAAAAAAAAACATAGATTGAACCATATAACAACAACCATCTAGAAGTTATAATCTTCATCAACCACGTCCACAAGTTAGTAACATAGTAACATACAATGTATTGAGTCTCGTGATTCATCAATCTTAAAGTTTCAAGCTTTCAAAATTCAATATATAACATTTATCATCATTGATCACCAAATTTGTACTTGTAAGCTAAATGTAACCATTACAAAAAATAATATCTAACATGAAATGAAATGTTATAAAATGAAATGAAATGAAACAACTTTCAACTTTCATAAAGCATCATATTCATAATTCATTACTAATGAGTTATAATTGCCAACTTCAAACTTAAATTGTCATATATTGTTTAAAAAAATATCATAATAAATATGAAAGAGTCAATAGTTATAAAAACTACTAGAAACTAGAAAAGAGAAGTAAATCTATTATCTATTTCTTATGCTTGGACCTCTTGCCACCATGAGAAATGTCTAATTTTTTAGTCTTGTTGGAAAGTCAGGGTCTTTGTCATTAATATCACCCTCTAAGCATTAATATCCAGAGGTATCTTTGTCATTACCTTTGTATCTGTATAGGGATCTTTGTCATTAATATCACCCTCTAAGCATTAACATAAGATATAAAAAGCATAGCATGTCAAGTCAAGATTTTGTTTGAGTGATGCGTACATTTTTAGGAGGGTCATGATAGAGGAGTTCGACAACCAATGTCACTAACATCAAGGTACATAGAGGGGTTGGTGCTCTTGATAAAATACGAGTTCCATACCCTAAATACATGACAAAATTCCAATGGAAAACATTGCAATCCCCCAATCCTGAAATCCTGAAAAAACTGATAATCTACTGGATTTTGAATGAAATATAAAATTCTACTTTCTCCATATGAAATGCAATGAGGTCGGAACCACTCTCAAACATCCTGAGTCATTTCATGGTAATGTTAAAAATTTAAGTAAAAGGATGAAAATGAAGATTAAGGAGAATGTCAATTTCACTTTAAGAATTTAACATTACCATGAATAGCATATCAATGCTACGGCCATAGACTTGATCATTAAGCTGCCTCACTCAAAATTATTTGTTTCTTTCAAAAAAAATTGCATTTCGAACATTACTACAAAACAAAAATGGCAAAAATGGCAAAACGCTCCCGAAAAGGCAGGGAACGAAAAAAATTTAGAGAGTACGCTCCCGAAATCGCTCCCTTTTCGGGAGCGGGATCGGGGGGGGGCTCCCCTGCAACACTGGACACAACATTTAATCAATAATGTGATGCCACCTCATCACCCTTTTAAGGCTTTTGACCATAAGATGTGGTTAGCATCTTTGACTGGGCATATCTCGCAAACTGTGAGGGCCCTTGTGATGTGCCATATACCGTCGGAATCGACATGATGAAGAGAATCCAATGATGATGATCTCCAAAGCCAATTCATTGATCTACTTATTCAAAGTTTTCAATGCGTTCAAGGTATAATCATCTTCCATATGATCCAAACCCTACAGGTAGGGTTTCACGGTTCACCAATGCATCATCTCATCCATGGGTGTCAGCATACTGATGAGATCAATGACGATATGTTGCACTACTTTGACATCAATGACAACATACTCAATAATCTCCCCCTTTGTCATTGATGTCAGCACAGTCATCATCACCTAGCGTGCTACATAAGCTCTGCTTGACTTCATGCTTCTTTTGTTCGTTTCTTTCCAAGATTCTCTCCCCCTTTGTCATTGACGTCAACACAGTGATCATCACCTAGCGTGCTACATAAGCTCTGCTTGACTTCATGCTTCTTTTGTTCGTTTCTTTCCAGGATTCTCTCCCCCTTTGACATCAATGGAAAAGGGTGGTTGACATATCCTTTTTATATCTTCATTTGATACGGCTCCCCCTGACAATGTGCTCTCTTGCTGAATCATTTCTTTCATTACACAAGATGCCCTTGATAACACACTCTCCTACTACATCATGTCTTCCATTACATAGGCTTCCCCTGACAATGTGCTTTCCTGATGGATCATCTCTTTCATTACACAGTATTCCCTTGACAATATGCTCTCCTGCTACATTATGTCTTCCAATTGTGCGAGAATTCATTGTGAAACTTGTTCTCTCTACCAGACCCTATTGGCCTTATCTTCTTGCCTAGTGAATGTCTTTCCTTCCTGGTTCTGTGAGGTCCACTTCAAGATGCTTCTACAATCTTGTACAAAATGGCTAAAGTTGTGACATAGGTAGCACTCTACTTCTAGTCTAAACAATGGAGCAAAAGTGTTGTAACTTCTGTTGTCATGAGCATATGGGACTCCGTCTTGTCTACTAGTAAATCTCCCTCTAGGGTTTTGATAAAACCCTCTATTAATACTCCTGCTATATTTCCTGCAATCTTCAACTTTATGTCCATAGTTAGAACATGCATAGCAATAACCATAGAATGTGGCTGCATACCTGGGTGTATAGGATTATGATCTCCTAAAGGTGTCTTGCCCTTGAAAATATCCAAGGCCTTGTTTCTCTCCACTTTTGAATGCTCTTCTACGATTTGGCGTCTTGAATGCATCAACTTGACTCCTTGAGGCAATGATCTTCCAACTTCCGATGTTGGTTGACTTGTGCAAAACTTTGACTTTGGGCTTCTCTTCATCTTTGGCATGAGGCTTCTCTTCATTTTCGTCATGTGACTTCTCTTCATCTTTGGAGTTTTCATCCTTGAAACATGAGGACTCGCCACCACACCCAAGACCTGTCTTAATAAGTGGTGATCTTCAGCAATTGAGAATGACATCCAGGACCTCCTCAGCATTTGATTCAACTTGTCTACTTATGTTCTCAAGGTAACAATTTCCTGTTCATGTTTCATGTAATCCTCTTCCTTTTGCTTCATCTAACTTCTTAAGACTTCCTCAATCCATTTGGCTTCTTTAAATTCCCTCTTCAAGGAAGTAATTTGCTTGCCAAGTTCTTTATCTTGCTTGTTCCACTTATTTGGCCTTTTCTTTAGCTAGCTTGTCAAGGTGTTCTCTTTATTGTTTTCCTCTTGTAGCAAGCTTTTGAGATGGCCTACTTACTTCTTATCTTCATCAAGTTCATGATCCTTTTTTGGCGTTTTCATTTGATCCTTCTGCATTTCAATTTCACTTCTTAGCGTGTTTATTTCATCAAGGGAAAAATCATATTTAGCATCCTTATGCTCATTGTATTTCTTTAGATTTTTTAATTTTGAACTGAGACTATTATATATACAACTTATCATCAGTGCTTCCTTTTCATCCTTCTCAATTTGGAGTTTGAGAGATGCAACTTCTTCGGAACTGCTACCAACATTTTCCTCTGACTTCCCCATCTCAGATGCTATAGATCTGCCTTGAAGCGATTAAGCTTCCAATGAAGGACCTGCTCTGATACCAATGAAGGATCCAAACCCTACAGGTAGGGTTTCACCAATGCATCATCTCATCCATGGGTGCCAACATGCTGAAGACATCAATGACGATATCTTGCACCTACATTGATATCAATGACAACATACGCAACAATCTCCCACTTTGTCATTGATGTCAACACACCGATCATCACCTAGTGTGCTACATAAGCTCTGCTTGACTTCATGCTTCTTTTGTTCGTTTCTTTCCAAGATTCTCTCCCCCTTTGACATCAATGGCAAAGTGTGGTTGACATATCCTTTTTATATCTTCATTTGATAAGGCTCCCCCTGATAATGTGCTCTCTTACTGAATCATTTCTTTCATTACACAAGATCCCCCTAACGACACACCCTCCTACTACATCATGTCTTCCATTACACAGGCTTCCCTTGACAATGTGCTTTCTTGTTGCATCATCTCTTTCATTACATAGGATTCCCTTGACAATACGCTCTCCTGCTACATTATGTCTACCAATTGTGCGAGAATTCATTCTGAAACTTGTTCTCTTTGTCAAACCTTGGTGGTCTTATCTTCTTGCCTAATGAATGTCTTTCCTTCCTGGATCCACGAGGTCCACTTCAAGATGCTTCTAAAATCTTGTGCAAAATGGCCAAAGTTGTGACATAGGTAGCACTCTACTTCATGTTTATGTTGGTTACCTATACCAATAGGTTTCATATCTCATGATTGGCAAAATTCAAGTGCCAAATATGCTCCTCTTTGCTACTACAAAGGATCCATATTTTGCAAAAGAAGACAAGGTGTGTACATACCTTCAGGCCTGTTTAAATTTTTGTGGATGACCCAACAGTCTAAACTGGGACATGCCATGTTTTCAATTTATGTTGTAGAATAGAGAAAGAAATCTGTCCAAACTGTTTAAACTTGGCAGATCAGTAGTCAGGCAGAGAAACTAAGGTTCCCAACTGCTTAATCTGGGGCCTTGGAAGGAATAA
>APFE030800361.1:0-16553 GCA_000404065.3 Pinus taeda
TAATTTAGATATTGTATAGATAATGTTTGAGAGAACGTCCATGGTTTGGGCCCCTTATATAGAGATTCACTTTTTAAATTTATGGGTTAACTTTGTGCAATTTCTGTTTTATGAAAGCAATTCAGTGTTTGTTTTTAATCTTACCAACACTTTTGTAAGGTTTTTTTTTTTTCCACAATCATTTTTGCTTTTTTAAATGTAACTGTTTTTTATTTTTCTTTTTGAAGCATTCGAGAATGCAATTAGCATCATCATTTCTAAATTTAAGTGTTAAGTTTCTGTGTTGAAAATGTAATTAATATTTCTTAAGTTCAAGAAATGGACTGGGTTTAGAGATGATATCTATATTCAAGAATGTAAATTATTTTCTTCTTTCTAAATATAGTTCTTGTCTTTTTGTTTTTCGAGCTTTCAAAAATATAATTAATATTTGCTAAATTTAGTAGTTGTGTGTGGCTTTTTGCTTTTCTGAATGTTCAAGAATGTTATGCAATTGTAGAGTGAGAAAATAATTTTCAAATTTGAATATTTTTGGATGGCCTTAAAAAGTATGGTGAATGTCTCATAAGAGAGTTCCAAAAATAGTTTCCAACAAAAACATTATGTGAACATCACATGAGAAAATCTATAAATATTAAAAAGTCCTTTGAAACATTATCTTCTCGGCAATCAAACTCATAATAGTTATTTCTTATTCTCCATCCAAAAACTTGCAGACTCGTCTCACTATTAACAGAAGAAAAAACAATAAATTTGAAATATTAAACAACAATACTTGTAACCGTAACGATGGTCTCATTAGAAAACTTGTCACTTAATAAAACAAATGACATGCGAAAATTTAATGTGCACATGAATAATTGTAACAAGTGAAAGGATTTATAGCACCCGAGAAACATTACAAGTATTGTAACAAGTCAAAAAATTTATACCGAACGTTATAGCAACATTTTTTTCTCCATTATATTTTAACTTTAACCAGTCAAAGGATTAAACGCAGATGCGTAAGTAGTTGGTGCGTGTGTGACACGTAATGCGAGTGCGAGTAGTTGGTTAAGTAGTTGGTGCGTGTGTGACACGTAATGCGAGTGCGAGTAGTGGGTGGTTGGAGCAAAAAAATTCAAACTAGTTTATGCCAATCAAGGTTCATCGAACCTTCCAACGAAATTATGCCAAAGTAGTGGGCGCGTGTAGTTTTTTATAAACTAAACCGCCATATGTGGGTTCGCCATGTTAAGTTTATTTGAATTTATGACAAGTAGTGGGCGCGTGTAATTTGTTATAAACCCTGAAACTGGTATATGTGCGTTCACGATATATGCATTCAGGATAGTTATAGGTTAAGTTTGTTATAATTTATGCATAGTGTTCATCGAATCTTCAAAAACGGCACGTGTACTTTGTTATAAACGTTAACAATAAAGCGGCATGTTAAAGTTTATAGGTTTCACAAAAGAAACTTATTACACTCCCGTATGTATTGGAGCGTGTTGTATATTCCGGTATGTACGGCGAGTGTTTTATACTCAGCTATATTATTTCACAAAAGAAATCTATTACACTCCGGTATGTATGGGAGCGTGTTGTATATTTCGGTATGTATGGCGCGTGTTTTATACTCATCTCTATTCTGGTATGTATGAGATTTAAATATATTTTCATATTTTTCTTATTTTCTTTAATATGTTATTAACCATCTAAAAGTTTATTTTGATATTTTAATATTTTCATTTTTCAAATGACATGGAAAGTGTGTCCCATATTTCACATTTATTAAATGAGTGGTTTTGGTGAATAATGAAGTTAGTGAAACGTTAATATATGTATTATGTTTTTATTATACTTTCGATTGTATTTTTAAATTTTATTCATAAAGAGAAATGATAATGTATTCAAGTTTTGCATAATTTTAATAGAAAAATATTTCATAGACTAAAGTTCTTAAAATTGAACTCAACATCAGAGTTCAACAAAAAGCTTCTGGATATAACTTAGCATTGATTACACAAAACAAGGAGAAAATGAAAACATTAAATATTAAAAAAATAATATTACAAATATATGTTTACGCACATTAATGTAGATCTTAGTGATTAAAAAACAAATATGGGAAAACATAAGTTACAAATTTAAAATACATATAATTGGATTTGTGACAACATATGTATGCTTGCTTAATTTCACTATGTTGATAGGAGTGTATACCTTGGAATTGGAATCCTAGAATTTTAATTTAATCATCAACAACTAATAGATTGATGCTAGGATTATTTTTAATATTAGTTGTGAATAAATAGTTGAGATTTATTTAAAATGTGGTTTTGACACTTTTTCATTTTCAATTTAATTAAAAGAATGTTGCAAAGATTTGACTAGAAAATGATTTGTTTCTTTTATTATAACCATTGCACTCATCTCGTCAATGGTTTGATAAAAAATATAGAAATTAATGTGTGATAACAATCAAAACTCTACACCCATTATACATGTGACATTTTCCAAATTAAAAAAAATCGTAAAAGTTAATTGAATTATAACTTTATTATTATTATAAAAAAATTAATGTAAGGGTTATAAAACATATAACAATAATTTTAGACATGTAGATTGACTCCCACTTCCCGTGGATACTCTTAGATAGTAAATAGATCTTCTTACAATACCATGTGGTAATACCGTGGATTACCAATACCAGATTCCCAATGTGACATGTATAGTTATGAAATTTTCTCAAATTAATTAGTTTGAGATAATTTATTAAAATAAAATACCTAAATTGCACACAAATCTTATCATCATATATCATTACTACTATGTATATTCCACCATATTCCATGGAAGTTAAAAGTCTACAACAACCATAATACTTAAGTTATTAGTATGAAATATCTACTTTGTCTACTAGCATAATAATAGTCATATCTATTTTGGAATTTACTTTCATTTTAATTTAAAAAATCTTAAAATTAAATTTAGAAAAATTATGGAAGCGAAATAAATAAAATTAATGGTAAGTGGAGATTGGTATCCATTGATGATAAACATCAAAATAGGAACCCCATGATACCTCTCTCATTTCATGGGCTAAAAAACACATAAAAATAAAATAAATTATAAATTTACTATATATTATTTTTTCGCTATTTATAATATTTTTTTTTCATGCAGGGTTGAATAGCGAATAGTCATGGTGAAGAAAATTTAGGGGTGAAATTTTTCCCATGGAGAAAATTAAAGGGTTTAAAATTTTGTTTGGGAAATTATATTTACTCATAGTTCATTACTAATAACTACTCAAAATTTATTTTATAAAAGAATCATGTGTGGAGGTTGGCATAACCTTATTTCAAGGGAGAATAGAAAAAGATAAATTAGCTCATGAAGAGCTACAACTTTCATTCACCCCAATTTGCAAAAAAGGGGATTTTGGTAGCTATTTTGTTATAATTTATGCTAGTGTTCGTTGAACCTTCAAATGATTTTATGCCCGGTAGTGGGCATGTGTAGCTTGTTATAAACAATGGCAACAAAGCTACATATTCTAGTATGACAATGCATGGGGTAGTTTACGTTCGTTATATTATCCGACAAAAGTAGCGTATTACACTCCAGTATGAATGGGTGCATGTAGAATAGAAACATGATGGTGAAATTTTTTATATTAAAAAAGAAATCTATCATAGTCTGACAATGGCATGATATGTAATGGAAATCATGAAAATTGGGAGCCAATGAAACCTTCTAAAGGTGTGAGAAGTACATATACGTCAAGTTTGTTATAATTTATGCCTAATGTTCATCGAACATTCAAATGAATTTATGCCCAGTAGTGGGCAAGTGTAGTTTGTTATAAACTCTACCTAGTTATTGTAGTTCTACAATGCGTGGGGTTGTTTGTGTTTGTTATATTATGTGAAAAAGACAATATATTACACTCTGATATGTATGGGCACGTGTAGAACAGAAACATGATGGTGAAATTTGGTATATTCAAAATAGCAATCTATCACACTCTGATAATGGTGTGATATATTATGGAAATCATGAAAATTGGGAGTGGATGAAACCTTCAAACAGTGTGGGAAGTACATATAGCCGTAGAAGAAAGTGGAGAAATTGCTATATATATATATATATATATATATCAATTTTTATTATTTTGTTGTGTTTTGGTCCTCCTATATCTATGTCCGGATTGGCACATCTATGTACTTGGATGTGGTTGGTTTTGGATGTGGTTGGTTTGAGTCTGAGTTAGTGAGTAAGTCTGTCATTTGAGTCTCTCTTGGTCATCATGGTTTGAATGAGAGAATTTACAACTTTTGAGTTCATGGAGATAAATGACTGTATGCATGGATGCTATCGGATTGCATTTATATGGTCTGATTTTAAGCTCGACCATGTTATGATTCCCTTTTATCAATTTGATTGAAAATGTTGCAAATTTAACTACGTTCATTTCTTGGTATGGTGTTCATGTCATCCTCAGTTGGAGGGAATCCTAGCGTTGATTTATTGGATGAGCTCAATGGAGAAGAGAGGAGAGACAAGGCTCAAATATGATGCAAACCCTTCATCATCCCTCGTAACCAATTTGAGCTCCAATTATGTAATACCTTCCATTTTGATTCAAGAGTTTCCCAACAATAACTCCATGAATTTTCAAGGAATCTTCCATGTCTACAAAATTTAAAAATTTATGATTAATGAACTCCAAAATCACTTTTAATAATTGAACTACTTCCCAAAAACATCATGAGTATGTCCTTGTTTAATCAAATTTTTAAGTGATTATTGTATATTTATCTAATTAACTCTTTTATTTTTCTCTTTTTATGTTCAATTAACTTTTTATTGGTTTCATGCTATTTTAATCAATCCATCATGCGTAACCTGCTGATCTTTTATTGTTCTCTATCCATGTTCAATTAATTTTTTATTGGTTTCATACGAGTTTACTCAATCCATCATGCATAACCGACGGATCTCTTCTTATGGAATTAAAATATGTTTTTATTTCATCAACTTAACCAGCTGCATTTTTTGAAAGATAAAGCTTACATTTATCCCTAATTTAAGTCTCCCCTACAATGCAAATTAATTACAATTTTTGCCTCGCATGTTTGTTAGAATTTGTTTTATAAATTTAAAAGTGTTTGTTTATTAGAATTAGTTTTATAAATTTAAAATCTACTTACAAGATGTGTAATATTATTAAGCTCCATTTCAAATTAGTGTTGTAATATATTAAACCAGCCATATCCAATCTGGTCTATAGCCTGAGTGTATAAATATTTTTCTACAAATAAACTCACTTAACTCTGACTAAATATGTTCGTAATACTCGAAGTTAAATCTTTTTGTACAGTGTGGCGCTTTAAATATACATAAATCTCATTGTACCCGATTCAATATGTGATAAGGACCTTGAAAGTCTCATCCACAAGAAGATGAAGCACCTGTAACAACGATTCTCTACCCTAGAAGGACATATTCTTATTAATATTCCTTTCTCCTTTAGATCCAATTGCAGTTATTCCTCACCCATCGCTAAGAAAATTAAATTTTCTTCTAACATATAAACACAAATAACAACAAAAACTAAATGGTTACAATTTCAAAACAGTGTTATGTTTGTTATGTTCTGTTATAACGGTGATCAATAAGTTGAAACGGAGCACTACAAGTGCGTATAGTGGTGATGAATTAGTTGAAATAGAGCCTTTACAAGTATATTTTTTTAATTCACCATTAGATTAAAAATACGTCTTAATAGCCAAGGTATTGAAAACAAGACAATGACCAATTAACATACAATAATGTTAATTTTGTATTTTGTGTTTCAACCACCGTAACATGATTTGCTCCAATGTTGAGGAAGTTACTTGCAATTACATTTGAGACCACATAAAACCATAGGAAATGCAAAATTACAATACTATTATTAAATATAGAAGATGGCTAGTAGTGTTCCATCGTACGTACCTCTATTAGAAGTGGAGGTTGTACGTACCTCTACTACAAGTGGAGGTTTTTTGAAGTTTCCTTGTGGTTGTATGTTAATTATTTTTGGGGTCTACAGAATTTGTCTATGGTAATTGTGCTTTTTGGTTTATTTTAGTTTTCAAATATTTTATATAATTTATATATATTGATTTTAGATAGTTTTGGAGATTACGAATAAGCATTGAGTTGTCTTAAGGATTACATAAAAACTTTTGATATTATTTCTATAATTTTGATTACTTGAATTGTTGTTTGCAAAATTAATTATTTATATTGATTTTTTTTATGTAGATTGTTTGATTGATTAACATTTATGTATGATATGTGAATTATAATTGTAAAGAAATATGCAAATTTGTAAATATTGTAAGTATTATAAATAGAATGAAATGATATGTAATTTTTTAATGTTTTTTTTTAGGAAGATGAGAGGATGAGATAATGGAGGAAATCTGAAAAAATTGTAAAATATTATAAATAAAGAGAATCAAATGATATGTAATTGTTTTTTCTTTTTATGTTTTTCTTATGAGGATAAGGGGGAGGAGGAGGAGATGAGATGGAGGGGGAGGGAAAAGGCAGAGGTTGAGAAGGAAGTGGCGGAGGCTGGGGATGGGGAGGGGGAGCAGGAGGGACAGGAGGAGGAGGAGGAGGTTGGTGGATGGGCAGGGGAGAATAGGCACTAGCAGGGGTGGCAACAAGATCGGGGCCGGAGGTGGGAGGAAAGAGGAGGACGATGCGGGGGAGGAAGGGTAGGAGGTGGAGGAGGAGAGGGACACAGTAGGAGAGGATGGGGAAGAGGCGAAGTAGGAGGAGGGGGAGGGGGAGAGGAGGAGGAGAGGGAGGATAGGGGAGGGAAGGAGATGGACGTAGGAGGAGAGGTTGAGGTGGAGGGATGGGAGGCAGGAAGGAGGAGAAAAAGGCAATAAGTGGAGGAGGAGGTAGAGGAGGACGTGGTTGTACAGGAAGAGGAAGAGGGGGAATGTAGATTTAGAGGAGGAGTGGGTAGAGGTAGATGAGGGGGCTAGCAGGGACGCAGAGGAGGTGGCGGGAGGTGGAGCAGGGGTAGGCAAGAGAGGAGGGGGAAGAGGTGGAGGCGAAGGAGGTGGAGGAGGAAGAGGAGAAGGTGAGAGGGGAGGAGGTGGAGGGGGAAGAGGGCGAGGGGGATAAAAAGGAGCGAAAGGCAGCGGAGGTAGTTTGTTATAAACTCTGAAACTGTAGTTTGTTATAAAATATGAAACTACCATATGTGGGTTCGCGATGTTAAGTTTATTTGAATTTATCCAAAGTAGTGGGCGCTTGTAATTTGTTATAAACCCTGAAACCGACATATGTGAGTTCCGGCATACATGTGTTCATGATATATGCATTCGGGAGTAGTGGGCGCGTGTAGTTTGTTATAAACTCTGAAACTGTCATATGTGGGTTCGCGATGTTAGGTTTATTTGAATTTATGCCAAGTAGTGGGCGCGTGTAATTTGTTATAAACCCTGAAACCGGCATATGTGGGTTCACGATATATGCATTCAGGATAGTTATAGGTTAAGTTTGTTATAATTTATACATAGTGTTCATCAAATCTTCAAAAGAATTTATGCCCAACAGTGGGCACGTGTACTTTGTTATAAACTTTGACAATAAAGCGGCATGTTCCAGTTTGACAATGCCCGGGGTTGTTCGCCTTTCTTATATTATCTCAAAAAACAAACCTATTACACTCCGGTATGTATGGGAGCGTGTTGTATATTCCGGTATGTACAACGCGTGTTTTATACTCAGCTATATTATCTCACAAAAGAAATCTATTACACTCCGGTATGTATGGGAGCGTGTTGTATATTCCGGTATGTACGACGCGTGTTTTATACTCAGCTATATTCCAGTATATATGAGATTTAAATATATTTTCATATTTTCCTTATTTTTTTAATTTGTTATTAACCATCTAAAAGTTTATTTTGATATTTCAATATTCTCATCTTTCAAATGACATGGAAAGTGTTTCCCATATTTCACATTTATTAAATGAGGGGTTTTGCATAATTTTAATAGAAAAATATTTCATAGATTAAAGTTCTTCAAATTGAACTCAACATCAAAGTTCAACAAAAGGCTTCCGGATATAACTTAGCATTGATTACAGAAAACAAGGAGAAAATGAAAAAATTAAATATTAAAAAAATAATATTACAAATATATGTTTATGCACATTAATGTAGATATTAGTGATTAAGAAACAAATATGGGGAAACATAATTTACAAATTTAAAATACATATATGTGACAACATATGTATGCTTGCTTAATTTCACTATGTTGATAGGAGTGTATACCTTGGAATTGGAATTCTAGAATTTTAATTTAATCATCAGCAACTAATAGATTGATGCTAGGATTATTTTTAATATTAGTTGTGAATAAATAATTGAGATTTATTTAAAATGTGGTTTTGACACTTTCTCATTTTCAATTTAATTAAAAAGATTGTTGCAAAGATTTGACTAGAAAATGATTTTTTTCTTTTATTATAACCATTGCACTCATCTAGTCAATGGTTTGATAAAAAATATAGAAATTAATGTGTGATAACAATCAAAACTCTACACCCATTATACATGTAACATTGTCCAAATTAAAAAAAATAGTAAAAGTTAATTGAATTATAACTTTATTATTATTATAAAAAAATTTAATGTAAGGGTTATAAAACATATAACAATAATTTTAGACATGTAGATTGACTCCCACTTCCCGTGGATACTCTAATATAGTAAATAGATCTTCTTACAATACCATATGGTAATACCATGGATTACCAATACCACATTCCCAATGTGACATGTATAGTTATGAAATTTTCTGAAATTAATTAATTTGAGATAAATTTATTAAAAAAGAATACCTAAATTGCACACAAATCTTATCATCATATATCATTACTACTATGTATATTCCAACATTCCATGGAAGTTAAAAGTCGACAACAACCATAACAATTAAGTTATTAGTATGAAATATCTACTTTGTCTACTAGCATAACAATAATCATATCTATTTTGGAATTTACTTTGATTTTAATTTAAAAAATATTAAAATTAAATTTAGAAAAAATATGGAAGCCAAATAAATAAAATTAATGGTAAGTGGAGATTGGTATCAATTGATGATAAACATCAAAATAGGAACCCCATGATACCTCTCTCATTTCATGCGCTAAAAAACACATAAAAATAAAATAAATTATGAATTTACTATATATTATTTTTTCGTTATTTATAATATTTTTTTTCATGCAGAGTTGAATAACGAATAATCATCGTGAAGAAAATTTAGGAGTGAAATTTTGCCCATGCAGAAAATTAAAGGGTTTAAAAATTTGTTTGGGAAATTTTATTTACTCATAGTTCATTACTAATAATTACTCAAAATTTACTTTATAAAAGAATCATGTGTGGAGGTTGGCATAACCTTATTTCAAGGGAGAATAGAAAGAGATAAATTAGCTCATGAAGAGCTACAACTTTCATTCACCCCAATTTGCAAAAAAGGGGATTTTGGTAGCTATTTTGTTATAATTTATGCTAGTGTTCGTTGAACCTTCAAATGAATTTATGCCTAGTGGGCATGTGTAGCTTGCTATAAAATCTGACAAGAAAGCTACATATTCTAGTTTGACAATGCACGTTAGTTATATTATCTGACAAAAATAGCCTATTACACTCCAGTATGTATGGGCGCATGTATAATAGAAACATGATGGTGAAATTTGTTATATTCAAAAAAGAAATCTATCACAGTCTGATAATGGCATGATATGTTATGGAAATCATGAAAATTGGGAGCCAATGAAACCTTCAAAAGGTGTGAGAAGTACATATACGTCAAGTTTGTTATAATTTATGCCTAGTGTTCATCGAACATTCAAATGAATTTATGCCCAGTAGTGGGCACGTGTAGTTTGTTAGAAACTCTAGCAAGTTATTGTAGTTCGACAATGCCTGGGGTTGTTTGTGTTTGTTATATTATGTGAAAAAAGAAATGTATTACACTCTGATATGTATGGGCATGTGTAGAACAGAAACATGATGGTGAAATTTGTTATATTCAAAATAGAAATCTATCACACTCTGATAATGGTGTGATATATTATGGAAATCATGAAAATTGGGAGTGGATGAAACCTTCAAACGGTGTAGGAAGTAAATATAGCCGTAGAAGAAAGTGGAGAAATTGCTATATATATATATATCCCAATTTTTATTATTTTGTTGTGTTTTGGTCCTCCTCTATCTATGTTCGGATTGGCACATCTATGTACTTGGATGTGGTTGGTTTGAGTCTGAGTTAGTGAGTAAGTCTGTGGTTTGAGTCTCTCTTGGTCGTCGTGGTTTGAATGAGAGATTTTACAACTTTTGAGTTCATGGAGATAAATGATTGTATGCATGGATGTTATCGAATTGCATTTACATGGTGTGATTTTAAGCTCGACCATGTTATGATTGCCTTTTATCAATTTGATTGAAAATGTTGTAAATTTAACTACGTTCATTTCTTGGTATTGTGTTCATGTCATCCTCAGTTGCAGGGAATGGTAGCATTGATTTCTTGGATGAGCTCAATCGAGAAGAGAGGAGAGACAAGACTTAAATATGATGCAAACCCTTCATCATCCCTCCCAACCAATTTGAACTCCAATTATGTAATACCTTCCATTTTGATTCAAGAGTTTCCCAACAATAACTCCATGAATTTTCAAAGAATCTTCCATGTCTACTAAATTTAAAAATTTATGGTTAATGAATTCCAAAATCACTTTTAATAATTGAACTACTTCCCAAAAACATGATGAGTATGTCCCTGTTTAATCAAAATTTTAAGTGATTATAGTATATTTATCTAATTAACTCTTTTATTTTTCTCTTTCTATGTTCAATTAACTTTTTATTGGTTTCATGCTAGTTTAATCAATCCATCACGCATAACTGCCGATCTTTCATTGTTCTCTATCCATATTCAATTAATTTTTTATTGGTTCCATACGAGTTTACTCTATCCATCATGCAAAACGGAGCGATCTCTTCTTATGGAATTAAAATATGTTTTTATTTCCATCAACTTAACCAGTTGCATTTTTTGAAAGATAAAGCTTACATTTATTCCTAATTTAAGTCTCCTCTACAATGCAACTTAATTACAATTTTTGCCTCGCATGTTTGTTAAAATTAGTTTTATAAATTTAAAAGTGCGTGTTTATGAGAATTATTTTTATAAATTTAAAAGCTAATTACAAGATATGTAATATTATTAAACTCCATTTCAAATTAGCGTTGTAATATATTAAACCAGCCATATGAAATCTAGTCTATAACTTGAGTGTATAAATATTTTTCTACAAATAAACTCACTTAACTCTAACTAAATATGTTCGTAATACTCAAAGTTAAATCTTTTTGTACAGTGTGGCACTTTAAATATACATAATTAAATATACATAAATCTCATTGTACGCGATTCAATATGTGATAAGGACCTTGAAAGTCTCATCCACAGGAAGATGAAGCACCTGTAACAACGATTCTCTACCCTGGAAGGGCATATTCTTATTAATATTCCTCTCTCATTAGACCCAATTGTAGTTATTCCTCACCCATCGCTAGGAAATTAAATTTTCTTCTAACATATAAACACAAATAACAACAAAAACTAAATGGTTGCAATTTCAAATTTCAAAACATCGTTATGTTCGTTATGTTCTGTTCTGGTATAATGGTAATCAATTAGTTGAAACGGAGCACGTATAGTGGTGATGAATTAGTTGAAATAGAGTCGTTACAAGTATATTTTCTTAATTCACCACTGGATTAAAAATATGTCTTAATAGCCCAGGTATTGAAAACAAGACAATGACTAATTAGCATACACTAATGTTGATTTTGTATTTTGTGTTTCAACCACCGTAACATGATTTTCTCCAATGTTGAGGAAGTTACTTGCAATTACATTTGAGACCACATAAAACCATAGGAAATGCAAAAATGCAATACTATTATTAAATATAGAAGATGGCTAGTAGTGTTCCATCGTACTTACCTCTACTACAAGTGGAGGTTTTCTGAAGTTTCGTTGTGGTTGTACGTTAATTATTTTTGGGGTCTACAGAATTTGTCTATGGTAATTGTGCTTTTGGTTATAATTTTGATTACTTGAATTGTTGTTTGCAAAATTAATTATTTATATTGATTTATTTTTTTATGTAGATTGTTTGTTTGATTAACATTTATATACTGATATGTGAATTATCATTGTAAAGAAATATGGAAATTTGTAAATATTGTAAGTATTATAAATAGAATGAAATGATATTTAATTTTTTAATGTTTTTTTAGGAAGATGAGAGGATTGGATAATGGAGGAAATCTGAAAAAATTGTAAAATACTATAAATAAAGAGAATCAAATGATATGTAATTATTTTTTCTTTTTATGTTTTTCTTAGGAGGATAAGGGGGAGGAGGAGGAGATGAGATGGAGGAGGAGGGAAAAGGCAGAGGTTGAGAAGGAAGTGGTAGAGGTTGGGGAGGGGGAGGAGGAGCGGCAAGAGGAGGAGGAGGGGGTTGGTGGATGGGCAGGGGATGATAGGCACTAGCAGGGGTGGTGACAAGATCGGGAACGGAGGCGGGAGGAAAGAGGAGGAGGATGCGGGGGAGGAAGGGTAGGAGGTGGAGGAGGAGGGGGACACGGTAGGAGAGGATGGGGAAGAGGCGAAGTAAGAGGAGGGGGAGGGAGGAGAGGAGGAAGGAGAGGAGGAGGAGAGGGAGGAGAGGGGATGGAGGTAGGGGGAGAGGTTGAGGTGGAGGGATGGGAGGTAGGAAGGAGGAGGAAACGACGATAGGTGGAGGAGGAGGTAGAGGAGGACGTGGTTGTGGAGGAAGAGGAAGAGGGGGGATGTAGATTCGGAGGAGGAGTGGGTAGTGGTAGATGAGGGGGCTAGCAGGGAGGCAGAGGAGGTGGCGGGATGTGGAGCAGGTGTAAGCAAGAGAGGAAGGGGAAGAGGTTGAGGCGAAGAAGGTGGAGGAGGAATAGGAGAAGGTGAGAGGGGAGGAGGTGGAGGGGGAAGAGGGTCTCGGGGAGAAAAAGGAGCGAAAGGCAGCGGAGGAGGGAGCGAAAGGAGGAAGTGGGAGAGGTAGAGGCAAAGGGGGGAATATCATACAATGTGGGTTCATATTGGGGAATATATATTGAGGAAAAAATGACATAATATATCGGCGGATATATAGGGGTAAAGGTTTTTTATATTGGAAAATATAAAAAATGGATCTCAAATTTAATGAAAAATATAAAGTGGTGTAAAAAACGTAAAAGAAAAAATGGATACCTACAATATCTAGTGAAAGTAGTGGTTTCTTAAATTGGGAAGCTATATTGGTTTTATATTGGTAGGGGGTTAAATAATGTTATTTTTAGAGGCATTTTCCAATATGTACTCAAGTTATGTGTATTTTTAATATGCCACAAATGCACGTGATAGGTGAGAGGTTCACTTAGTGAATCCCCTATGAGGCATGGAGGGGAAGAGGAGGACACATGTGGTAGGAGGTGGAGGAGTTAGAGTGGGTGGATGTGACGGGAGAGGATGGCGAAGAGGCAAAGGAGACAAGGCTATGGGGGGGAGAGGAGACAATAGAGGAGGGGTAGAGGTAGGAGAGGGGAAGGGAGGGGGAGGAACTTGGGGGAGAGGCATAGGTGGAGGTGTGGGAGAGAGGGTTGAGGCAAAGGTAGGAGGAGGAGGAGGCGGAGGTGGAGGGGGGAGGAGGTGGAGGCAGTGGGAGGCAAGGAGGAGTGAGGAGGATGACAGAGTTGTGGAGGAGGAGCAAGAGGAGGGGTGGGGGAGGTGGATACAAAGAAGGAGCAGTGGGAGGAGGATGAGGGAGAAGAGGCTAAGGACAGGGGAGAGAGAAGGAGAGGAGATGAAGGTAGGAGGAGGAGGGAGAGGCGGTGGGAGAGGAGGAGAAAAAATCTTTTAAAGTTACAAAGGCTTTAAGAATTAGCATATAGGATTTGGGGTTTGGGGTTTAGGGTTTAGGTTCTATAACACTCTAGTAAATTCTTTTAATAAAAACTTAAATAAATGTTATAGAATGATTTCTAAAATGTTATCAAACTCCTAGTGTTAGGGTTTACCTTTCGGGTTTTACGGCTTGGGATTTAGGGTTTCATGTTTAGGGTTTAGCTTTTAGGTTTTAGGTTAGGGTTTAGGGTTTAGGGTGTAGGATTTATAACACTTCAGTAAACTCTTTTACTAAACACATAAATAGAAGTATAAAATGCTTTTCAAAATGTTATAAATCGATTAGGGTTTAGGTTTGGGGGTTTGAGGGTTTATGGTTTAGGGTTTCAGGTTTATGTTTTAAGGTTTATAACGCTTTAGTAGATTATTTTAATAAACACTTAAATAAAAATTACAAAACAATTTTTTAAATGTTCTAAAATGATTAGGGTTTAGGTTTTAGGGTTTATAACACTTTAGTAAATTATTTTAATAAAAAAATAAAGATATCATTTTAAACCAAATGAGAAGGCAGAAATGGCTACCACAAATCGTCGTCCTTGAAAATTGGGGTAAATGGAAATTAGTATTTCGGGAGCTATTTTAGTTTTGTAGATCTCCCTTGAAATAAGGCTATGCTAACCTCTATACCAATTTTTCTAATAAAATAATTTTGGGGCTACTATTAATAATGCACTATGATACAAAAAATTATTCCATTCAAAATTGGAAACCCTTAAATGTTGTCTAAGTGGTAAATTTCACCGCTAATATTATCCACTAAGATTATTTTTTTTGAAATATGTATGCAAAAAAATGTTACTGTAGATAATCACAATATAACTTGTAATCAAGTTATAATTTAGTTAATTTATATGTGTGTTTAATTTATATGGCTTCCCTAGTTTGTTAATTTAATGTTAACATTTTCTTTTAACTTAAATTGAAAACAAATGTCAAAATAGATATGCGTATAATTATTGTAATCGGAAGAATAGATCTTCCATAGTTCTAATTTAATTATTAAGTTTGATGGAATATATTTCAACTAGATGGAATGTGTTGGAACATTCATAGTAATATTTTAATCTTTAAAAATATTACAAATTCTTTCCCAAGGTATTAGATTTAAATGGTAAGGAAATTTCATGTACTTGAATGACTATATTTGTACATGGGGGAAATCTTCCTAGATGTATTACTTATCATTTAATACTAGGATATTATGTGTGTGAAGAGATATGTTCTTCATTCATGAGACTGTAGCTTTCATTTCCAACAGTGGAGGAGAGATTGACAATATAATATTTTAATTTAAGACATGAATCTTAAATTAAATTTCTTATCTCCACCTCCAACTCCATCACCTTCTCCTCCTCCTCCACCTCCACCTCCACCTTCAACTCCACCTCAAATTACACCTCCACCTCCTCCTCCTCCTCATCCACATCCACCTCCTCCTCTCCTCCACCTCCTCCTCCACCACCTTCTCCTCCACCTCCACCTCCACCACCTTCTCCTCTTCCTCCTCCTCCACCACCTCAACATCCCTCACCACCTCCATCACCTTAACCTTGACCCCCTCCTACACCTCCACCTCAAACTCCCCCTCCTCTTTTCTCCTCCCCCACCTACACCTACTCTTCCCTTACCTCCACCTCCACCTCCTCCTCCACCTTCGACTACGCCTCCACCTTTGTCTCCACCTCCTACACCACCACCTCATCCTCTTCGTCCACTTCCACCACCACTTCCTCTACATCTACCTCCAACTCCACCTTCATCTCCTCCACCTCATCCTCTTCGTCCACCTACACCACCACTTCCTCTACATCTACCTCTAACTTCACCTTCATCTCCTCCGCCTCATCCTCCACCTCCACCTCCGCATCCACCACCACCTCCACTACCTCCACCTCAACACCCTCCTCCTCCTCTACTTCCACCACATCCTCCTCCTAATCCACCTCAACCTCCACCTCCACCTTCACCTCCTCCTCCACCTCCTTCTCCACCACCTCCATCTTCTCCTCCTCCTCCACCTCCTCCACTACCTCCTACTCAACCACCACCTCCACCTCCACCACCTCAACCTCCACCCTCTCATCCCCCTCCTACTCCTCCACCTCCACCTCCTCGCTATCAACCCCCTCCTCCTCCTCCACCTCCACCTCCACCTGGTCCTAATCCACCTCCACCTCCACCTCCACCTTCACCTCCACCTCCACCTCAAACTCCACATCCACCATCTCCTCCTCCTCCTCATCCACTTCCACCTCCTCCAGCTCCTCCTCCACTTCCTTCTCCACTACCTCCATCTTCTCTTCCTCCTCCACTCCACCTATATATCCACCACCTCCTAATCCACCACCACCTCCACCTCCACCACCTCAACCTCCCCCTTCTCATCCACCTCCTCCTCGTTCTCCTCCACCTCCACCTCTCCTTCCTCCTCCTCTACCACATTCCTCTCTTGCTCTGCCTCGTCCTACACCACCCTC
>APFE030800371.1:0-12980 GCA_000404065.3 Pinus taeda
AATGCAAAGCGACTGTCATTATGGTTTCATTTATGTATTACATCGGTGATATGTGAATTGTATCTTGCTTGACTGGTGCATAGCTGTATGGTTTTTGGATTTTATGCTTGTTGTGGTTTATTCTTCACTTGTGCAGGTATCTATGTGCGAATAGCGACCGGCCGGAGATAGAGGATAGGAGCGACACTTCCCCCACAACAAACAAGCGTTGGATCCCAGGTTGGTCTCCTAGATCGACTTTTAAATTATATAGCTAGAAACTTGCATGCAGCGTGATTGATTGTTGCTAGACCCCTGTGGGGCTAGTGGGATCCACCTCTGTCCGCAGAGGGGATTTACCTCCGCAACAGAAACCATCCATTGTGAGACGATAGTCCACATCCTGATCACATGTACCCTACTGTAACCTATGCCTAAGATCCATGTACCTGTCATCCTGTTGACCTTCCTAAAATATCTGATCTTGTAAGTCTATCCCATAGGAGCTCATAACTACTATGTGATTCACTTGTATTCACTTTCTAAGAGAATCTGCAACCATGTTCTCTTTACCTTTGATGTACATGATCTCAAAGTCAAACTCACTAATCGTGGCCAACCATCTAGCTTGCCTGGCATTCAGATGTTTCTAATCAAATAAATACCTCAATCCATTGTGACCACTCATCAATAAAAACCTCCTACCAAGAAGATAGTGTCTCCACATCTTCAATGCATGGTTGATCACTGCCAATTCAAGATCATGTGTCGGATAATTCTTCTCATGTTCATTTAGTTTATGTGACTCATAGAATACTACCTGTCCTTCCTACATTAGGACTCCACCAAGTCCTCTCTTGAAAGCATTTGTGCATACTAGAAACTCTTTGTCAAGATCTATAATCTTTAAATTGGAGCATTTTCCAACAACTGCTTTAACTGCTCAAGGCTTGCTACACATTCCTTTGTATTAAGTCCTTATAGTACTAGTGATTTCCCCATTACTATTGTCATTGTAGCCCCTTATTGTTATTGTTGTTCCCCTATTGTCCCCATATTATTATTATTGTGCCCCATAGAAGCCCACTATTGTTACTGTTGTGCCCTTATATTATTATTGTTATGTTGGCTTTGATTATATTGTGACCCCTTAGACTCCTATATATAGAAAAGGAGGTTTTGTCATTTGAATCATCCAAGAATTCATTTGTGTAATGTAAAGGAAGTTTCCCCCTCGAAAAGGATTATTTTGAAGTCATTTATCTATCTCTTCTTCTATTTTGTGAGCTGGTTGCATAACATTTGGTATCAGAGCTTTGGATTCTAGGTTTTCGCTACTTCAAACAAGTCCTTGTGGAATTTTCACTATAATTATTTTTCTACGAAGCATCAGAAGCTAAAAAAAAAGTCCATTTGATAATAATCTTGATGAACATTGTTTCTAAATTTCAGATGTTGTCTCACTATATTTTCTGAGATATGATCCAAGGGTGTTAGGGTTTTTGTAGGCTCCTAAATTCCATCTTAAACATGTGACCTTGGGAAAATCTTCATAGCTTTCTCTTTGAGAATCAAATTCAAGTTTTGTAAGAAGTTGCAAAAAGAGGATGGATTGCAGTTTGTTATGTATCATGTTTAGGTCTGAAGGTCAAAACAGTGACATGTGGCACTTCATACAAGTTCAATCTACTGAACCAATCTATAATTAGATCATTGTGGGAAATTGGGCATAACACTTTCTTAGAAAATCCAATCTCGATAAGACTTATGGTGTTGGAATGAGGACTCAGAGGAGTACTGCAAGATGAGATTTTAGAACTCGGAAATCTGAAATTATAGAGATATAGTAGATTCAATATCGATCTCCTACAAAGAGAAAAAAGGTGTGTAGTCTTTTTAAAAAGTTGCATAAGTTTTGTTTGAAAAAATAGTTTGAAGTGATTAAAAGGGCATACTGAAGAAAAATATCATGAGTTGATGCCCCAAAGAAAGAAAATGGCAACACCTAGTAAGAAACCTGAAAGCTCTACTATGACACATGAAGAAGAGGAAGAAATGCAACATGAAATATCAAAATTACAAGACCAAGTGCAACAAACTTCGTTCTTACAAAAAATAATAGAAGCTAAGATGGACCGTTTCAAGAATGACATCAATGGTATGAAATACAACATTGAATATTTGATAGAAGAAATGGAAAGTTGGAAGGAACGTTTGACAAAGTTGCTACAAGAAAGGCTTCTTAATAGCAAAAAGGTAGTAGAGGAAACTCATGATGAGAACAAAATAAATTTTAATCATGATTTTAAAAATGGAAAGATTGAAGATTCGAAGAAAGACATGGAAGGTTTGAAAAAGTTCCAACAAGAAAGGCTTCCTAATGGCGAAAAGGTAGTAGAAGAAACTCATGATGAGAACAAAAGAAATGTTAATCATGATTTCATAGACTTTAACATTTGAATGAAGACCCACCATGTTCCAAAGATCGATATGAGTAAGTTTGATAGCAAGGATCCCGTAACATGGATACTACATATCGAACAATATTTCGATCTCCATAATGTGCAAAACACACAAAAGGTATGAATTGCAACTTTATATTTGGAACCCAATTAGTTTGTATGGTATCGATGACTTTGCTCTCGTAAACAAATTACCACTTGGTCAATTTTTATGGAGGAAATGATAGCACATTATAAGGATACAAAGAGCAACAACATAGTTATCGATCAAATGGGAACTATTACCTCAAAACAGGTACACTAGCCCAAAAACCCCAGAAAAACATGAAAACACAACCCAAAAATGAAAATTGTGTATTCTAGAACGATGTTTTTTTTAGGGTAAATCTTCAACATTTTTTTAAATGGAAGTAAATACCATTTTTTATTTTTCAAAATGGATGTAAAAAACCCCCTTAAAAAAAGTGTTGATTCTAGAATAACAAAAAAAAGCATGGTTACAATTTTGACATTTTTTAGCAATGGAATTAAAAATAAAATATCTAGACTTTGAAACTATAAAATTACAACAATTCTCGGACATGATGTTAAAGATAAAATACCGTGTCTCAAATCCTGATAATTCCAACAATTTCCATCCATGTTGTTAAAGATAAAATATCTTAACTCTAAAAAACCCTAAAATAGTAATTGTTTTCAATCATAGCATTAAAGATAAAATATCACAGCTTAGAAAACCATTAAAATATTGACAATTTTTCAACCATGCAAATAAAACCAAAGATTATGACTACAAAGAATTCTCAAGTTTTCAAAATATTCCAAGCATGACATTATGGAAATAATTTATGACAAAAAACTTTTAAAATGAACACCTGAATGAAAGAGTTATTATACCAAGAGTAATTTATTATTTAAATTCTAAATATATAACGATTTTAAAATCTTAGCCTACGAAAACATGATACATTGCAACAAAAATTTAAAAAATCAACCATCAAATTGACACATGGTGTAGGTGAACTCGACCCGTTGTAATGAAAACTTGAAGACCAACCATGCAATTGATACATTGTGGGCGCAGACTTGATTCATTATAACGAAAATTTTGAAATCAACTATCAAATTGCACATAATGGGATTAGATTGCTAGATGAGCATCGACACGGACTGTGTAGAAAAAAAATAAAAATTAAAAACAAAAAATGCATAAAAAAATGAAAATGAAAAAATGAAAATGAAAAATACAAAATAAAAACATTTCATATGTAAAAAAACAAGTAAAACACATAAAAAAAAAAAAAACAAAAAACCAAAAAAATATCAAAAGAAAACAAAAATTTTATTGAATAAAAAAGAGGAAAAAAAAAACAATAAACAAACCAACAATAAAATAATACAAAAAAAACAAAATTAAATATTGAAAAAAGAAAAACAATAAAAAAATAATACAAACGAAAACAAATAATTGAAATATTGAAAATAAAAAACAATAAAAAAAAAACACAAAAGTATAAACAAAAAGAAAAAAAATTCAATATGTAAAAATTAAAAATAAAAATAAAAAACAAGACAAAAAATAAATAAAAGACACAAAAATTCAAATATAAAAATAAAAATAAAATTTTTTAAAAAAACAAAACAAGAAATAAAACATACAAAAAGTTTAAAACATGACCAAAAATCAAATAAAAAAAAGAAATATAATATATATATATAATAATATATATATATATAATACCAAAAAATTAACAAAATAAAAATAATTTTTTTTTCTTTTTAATTAGAAAAAGAACCATAAAAAAGAAAATTTAAAAAAAAATAATGAAACAAAAAAAAACAATTGAAAAAATTAAATAAAAATAATCAAAACAAAATCATTAAAAAATTAAATTAAAAAAATCCTTGCCACCTCTTGGGCGGGGTTGGTTGTGGGCACGATCGGGGAGGCGGGTTGCACGCAACTGCCTCCCCACCCACGGCCTCTGCCAACCCTGCTCAAGGGTTGGCAGGGTCAATTTCGGGAATCGATCCTGCCAGCCCTTTAGGGAGGATTTTGTTTTTATTATTTTTTTAATTTTTGTTTTGCTTTTATTTTTTATTTTTTTGTAATTTTGATTTTTAATTTTTAATTGTTTTTCTTCATTTTTTTGTTTTAATTTTTTTTATTTTATTTTTAATTTTTACCCAAAAAAATTTCAGATTTTTATTTTTTTATTTATTTTTTGTTTTTTTTTTTAATTTTAATTTAAAATATTTAATATTTTTTCCATTTAATTATTATTATTATTTGGTTGTATTCTTTTTTTTAGCTAAAAGAATCTTATAGACGTGTTTTTTTATATGTTTTTCAAATATTAATATATATTATATATATATATATATATATATATATTTTATGGGTGTTTTTTGTTTTATATTATATTATATATATATATATATATTATATATATATATTTATTATTGAGTTTTTTTGTCTGTCTATTTTATTTATTTTTTATGTTATATTACCAACATGAAAATCACAAACATTTAGCCCGCACAGGTTTGCTCTCGTGGCTAGCAGATGATCTGCTAAGTCGCCTGTGCCACTATGCAGGTTGCGAGTTTGACTCTCATCTTAACTGAGAGTCGTTCTTGCGGGTTGGGTGGTTCCTCCTAGAGATTATAGTGGCAACCGGTGGGATTCGACCTCATGTAACGTGAGTATGATACCACCGCCATTGCCGATTCCGCTAGTCACAAAAAAAAAAAATCACAAACATTTAAAAAGAAATATCCACACTTAATATATTAGAAAATTTAAAGTGTAAAAAATAAGCCCTCTAAACAAAAAGGGTTGATGGTACATCAACAATTTTCAAAATCAAGAATAAAATCACTAATATTTAAAAAAAATATTCACACTTGATACACAAAAAAATTTAAAGTGTCAAAAACAAACTCTTTAAAAAAATGTGTTGATGCTCCATCAACACTTTTTAAAATCAGCATGAAAATCACTAACATTTAAAAAAAAAATGTTCATATTTGATATAGAAGAAAATTTAAAGTGCTAAAATTATGCTAAATAAAAAAGTGTATTCTGAATCACAAATTTTCAAAATCGAGTGATTTTTTGCAACCTCAAAAAAACAAGTACTAGGTATTTTTCTCGTTTGATCGGAAACTATGTTCAACACCTTCTTTAGCCAATTGATAAATCTCAAACAAAAGGGTTCAATGGTGGAGCACATTGAGGACTTCCAAAAAATAAATATAAGGATAAATGATATTCCACGGGAAAATAATATTGATGTGTTCATAGGGACTTTAAATGGATAACATCCAACATGAAGGTTTTGCCTTTGGGACCTGATTCATTAGAGAATGCATTCAGGTTGGCAAGAAAGATTGAAAGCAAAATTATGGAAAAACAAGGAAGCCTACCACTCACACTATAAGATGGAAGTGTTGTTGCCCCTAGCCTTCCACAACCTACAAGGTTGACACCACAACAATGGAAGAAAAGAGGAACAAAATGGATTTGTTACAGTTTTTGATAGCAAATACACTAAAGGTCATAAGTGTGTGAGAAGAAATTTTACATAGATTGTGAAGAGGAGGAATAAAAGGAACAAGAAACGTCAAAATAAGAGGATATACACCAGGAATAAACCCTAGAGAAAAAAGAAATGAATCCAACCATATCTTGTAATGCATTGGTAGGAATTACCACTCCTCAAACTCTCAAGATAAAAGGACATATCAAGAAGAAAAATGTAATAGTGTTGATTGATTCGGGTAGTATCCATAATTTTATTCATTGTAAGATAGCCAAAGAATTGAATTTCTTCCTATATCCAACACCAGAGTGCTAAGTGATGGTTGCAAATGGAGAAACCATAAATTGGTCTGGAAAGTGCCATAATAGCAAGCTATCCATGGGAGAATATGTATTGAATATTCCCATGCTTTCTATTCCAATGGGTGGTGCTGATGTTGTACCAAGAGTCCAATGGCTACAATCTTTGGGTACAATAGCTTTTATTTTTCGATAAATTTTCTTGAATGTTTTTTGGGACGGAAAGGAGGTTGAATTAAGGGGTATTGTAGGGAAATCAGGAAAGATAATAATCTCTAATGGTATGACAAAGCTTCTAAAGAAAGAACAACAGACTGTAATTGCACAATTATGTTCACTAGAAGTTCCCACATTGAAAACATCTAATTATCTAGATCTCCAAAAAGTCTTGGATGCCCATTCCAAGGTATTTGAGACTCCCAAAGGCCTCCCACCTATCCATGATCATGATCATGCTATTCTTTTGATTCCAAGAAGTGTTCCTCCAAAACATCAAGCCTTACAGATATCTCTATGCCCGAAAGAGTGAAATTGAACATATAGTTACAAAAATTCTAGAGGCTGGTATAATTCAACCTACTCAAAGTTGTTTCTCTACTCCAGTAGTATTGGTGCACAAGAAGTATGGATCATGGTGCATGTGTCCAAATTATAGGGAGATCAACAAGCTTGCTATTAAAGATAAATTTCCTATTCTCGTCATTGATGAATTATTGGATGAATTACATGGAGAAATTTACTTCACCAAGTTGGATCTTCGTTCAGGATATCATCAAATTAGAATGAAGACTGAAAACATTCTGAAAACAACATTTAGAACTCATGAGGTTCGTTATGAATTTTTGGTCATGCCTTTTGGCCTTACCAATGCACCTTCTACATTTCAAGGTTTGATGAATTCCATTTTCAAACCCTTTCTAACAAAATTTGTGTTAGTATTTTTTGATGATATACTAATCTATAGCAAGTCTTGGAAGGATCATGTTCAACATGTTGACAAGGTGCTCAAACTATTGGAGGAGAAACAATTTTATGCAAAAACCTCCAAATGTTTCTTAAAACTACAGGAGGTGGAATATCTGTGTCATATTGTATCTCATGAAGGTGTTAAGGTAGACCCTAGAAAAATGAAAGCCATTAAGGAATGTAAAATCCCCACATCCATAAAGCATCTGTGAGGATTTCTCGAGTTGACATGGTATTATCTCAAGTTTGTTAAGAATTATGGGAAAATAGAAACACCTATAACAACATTATTAAAGAAAGATACATTTTCTTGGACTCCAGAAGAAACAGAGGCCTTTGAAGATCTTAAAGAGGCAATGTGCCAAACACCAGTCTTAGCTACGCCAGACTTCACAAAAACCTTTATTGTGGAATGTGACGCCTCAAGTATTGAAGTGGTGTTGTTTTAATGCAAAAAGGAAGACCCATTGCTTTTGAAAGTCGTCCAATCAAAGGAAAGTATTTACACAAAGCTATTTATGAGAAGGAAATGTTAGCAATACTACATGCACTTAAAAAATGGTGACTTTACCTAATGGGAAGACACTTCAAGGTAAAAATGGATCATGATAGTCTTAAATACTTTTTAGAAAAAAGATTGTATTTAAAACATCAGCAAAAATGGGTCACAAAGATGTTGAGTTATGACTTTGAAATCATATACAAAAATCGGAAGCAAAATGTTGTTACAGATGCACTCTCAAGAAAGGATAAGGATGGGAAAGAATTTCTTTGTGTCATCTCTATCATCCAACTAGATTGGATAAACAAATCAAGGGATGAATGGAATAATGATGAAGAAGTGTGGACACTCATGCAAAATTGCAGCAAGATCCTAGTACATCTCATACATTTAGCTAGAAAAATGATTTATTATGGTACAAAGATCATTGATACCTCTGTAAGAATTCCCAACTCAAACAAAATATTCTTCTGGAATTTCACACCTCTCCCTTAGGAGGGCACTCATGATTTTTAAAAACTTACGATAGGGTTAAGAAGGAATTTTTTTGAGATGACCTTAAATTTTTTTGGCTTGATGAGGCCTAACTCAGGTTCAGAGTTCATTAGCCAAACAAATCCCTCTGCTACTGGCACTTTTGGCAACATTCTGCAAAGCATGGACTAAGGTCTCACCTGAAGCAGTATGGGGGGATGCTGGAACCAAGTTTCTGCACCCTTGAAAATTCTGAGGGGTTGATTTAGTCCAACTGTGAATACCTTTGTGCAGGTCACTTTACACACTTTCCTGACTTGTGAGGCCTTCGCGCCCTGTTATACTCGACTTCGCACAGCCCTAACCAAGGGTTGAGGAGCTTCGCACTGCTAACGCAACAATCTGCGCTATTTCCCTAAGTCACACCGTGGATCTTACTTATATTCTTATAACAGTTAGTTATCTTCGCGTAAATAAATACCTTATATTAGATTCGCTTATTCAACACATTCATATAAGTTCGTGCAACAAATAAACAGTAAACTTGCAATTCATACCCAATATACTTTAATGCACAAAACAACAAAAGATACACAAGAATATTGTAAAACTTCTCTTTATTAATGCTTTAATCGGTTACAGACTCAACCTACCCTGCGCACTCTGTTGTAGGGGTCCACGCACTTAGCTGCAAACTACTAGGCCTCTGCGCACTCAATTGCAGAACCTTCTCCTACTCTACGACCCAAAGACACGACTCTACACTTCAACTCAATGCTTCCTTATTCGATCTTTCATTAATTAATTCCTCTATTATCATCTCTTTACACTTAGAGCCTCGCTCTATTTATACAATCCCATGGTCCGTGGACCATGGGTAGACCTCTCAAATCGAAATTACATTTACAAAAATGAGGGTGGACAACCCTTTGACTCATTTACCATCTTCGCGCTCTGCGCCCACAAATCGTGGAGTCTTTACATCAGACTTAGTCAAAACTTGGGCTTTAAGACCCAAAACTTGTCTTAGGGGGATCCCGTGCCCAACAGGTTCCCAACACAAACATCGTGACTCGCCCTCAACTCACTCTGTTGGTGTGGAGATCTTTGCATGGAGACCTCCCAACTCTTCTTGGACTATTGCAAGGTCGGAAACACACTGAGTGATTGCCTGTTGTATCTCCTATACGTGTTGTTCTGAGACCACGGTGTCAGAACTACTCCCTTGTATCTGTTCCTGCATCCCCTGCATTTGCACGAGCTTGCCTTCAATTGTTGTGGTGATTACAAAGGCCTCGTCGATCTAAGGCTAGACACGCACCTTCAAAACCACTCCTCTGTGTCTCATTGCGTCTAATTGCTCCTTAAGCACTTTGGCCCGTTGCATTCGAGAGAGCCTCTATTTGAGGGCTACCATCTATGAAGTCCCTTTGACTTTGTCGTACTACTGTTGTAGCTCACGCGCCTCTGTTTCTAAGCGTTGTATGTTTGGGTCCTCATGTATATTGGTGAGGACCTCGAACGATTCTTCCAACATTTTGGTGCAGTCCCTCACTGCATTGCTGATCTCCTCCATCTTCGATGTAATGGCACTGGCACGTTGTTCCCTTACCTCTGGAGGAGTTGAAGGCTGTGCCTTCAACCACAGCTCTGCTATTTGAAGGTTCAGCTCCAACTGAACCTTGGCCGTTTCTTCTCACACCTTCCGCACCCCTGCTACTAATATTTGGATGCGCACCTCAGTTGGTGCTTATGTTATGATGGCCAACTCAAGGACTATATGGTAGGCTTCTTCAATTACCTGTACCATCTGCCTGTTCTGAGACATGACCTTGTCGCGCTACAAGCTCAACTACTCCATGTTGATCCTCTGTTCATTCAACACTTGCAGTGCACAACTCTCCCTAGCCCACAGTTTTGCGGTAATCCCATCCTGTAGAATATAGAGCATCTCCCGAGGGAGCACAACCATGTTGATCCCTATTCCTTTCAATGTACTAACCGTAGGCCTGTCAGCCTCATTTGCTGTAACCAGTGCCCCTTCTGGCAGCACTATTGTGTTGGTTGTACGAGCGCGTAGCATTTCCTCGGCTACAGTTGTTCCTACTACGAGGCTAGTTGAGAGAGTACCAGCCAAAGGAGTGCACACCTGTAACCCTTGAATCTGTGCTTGGAGGTCCCCCAACACAATCTGATTCTCCTCTGCAAAGTTCTGGAGGGCCTCTATGGTGACATCACGCACTGTCTCTCCTATATCATGCAAATCCCCCTCAGTAAGGGTGATAGGGTCAATAGACATCTTAAACGCTTTTACCTTTTTGCACAGCCCCATCTGCTCTCGTGAGTGTTGGCACTTCAATAGTTTCGACATTGTTTGTGGGTCTACACTACCCTCCTCTACCTCTGTTTCCATCTCTTTCTCCTGCTCAGGCGAAGGTGACTTCCAACCCTTGTGCTCTGTTGTTGCTGCCTTCTATGCTTCTGTTGTAGGCTTCTACTATTTTGCTGCTATCTACGCAATGTTCTGCTCCTCTCGTGCCTTTGTTGTTGCTGCTTCTTTTCTTCTCTTTTTTGCTAACTGTGCCATGCGCAGTTTTTCCTCCTCCTTCTTTTTCTCCACAGTAGAATTTTCCACCACAGAGATGTCTGAAGCACGGCACTCTAGTAACCACGTCTCAAGTACATCAAAGATCACATCATCTATGGCTATATAGGGTAGTTCGTTCCACTTCTTTGTAGGTTCCTTGCACACCCTAAGGTAGATGTGATGAAATTCCGCTTTAAACTCTCTAAAACTTTGTAGGTTGTTGTAGACAGTGGGTGATAACCACGGCTTGTGGTTAATCCCCATTTTGATGTTCATCTCCATGAACACCCAAAATATTTTACTGTCTTGGATCCGGTGCACGTCTTTAGTGGCCCATAGCGAAGCGTACTTCACAGCCTCTAAGAGGTCCCTTGCAATTGTGGGGAACTGGCTGTACTCAGGAAATTCCCTAGCCACCAGCACTATGGACAGTAGAAGACATGCATAGTGAATGGTTTTCCCTTGTTCCTATGCCTCAAGGAAATTCTCCAAGAACCCCTTGCACAAGAATTTGGACCAGTTAAACTAGACCCCCTCTACACACTGTTTGGCAAGTGCAACCACCAGCATAGGCACCTCATCTGCGTGACACTTCCACATGACTTTACCCTCTAGTATCTAAGTCGCAACTCTAACTACCTTTTTGTTGATACTTGAGATCACGTAGCCCGTCTTTTTCTTCTCCAACTTGTATTTCTTTTTCATGGCCTCTGCAATGGTCAAATCACTACTTTTACCCTCCAAAATGTCTGTTGGGTCTTCTCCTTTACACGGGAGTTGGGTAATTCGATGGATTAGGTGGTTTGTGATGGGGATGGGTTCCTCCAGCCACAAACACCCACCATGTACCAGGAAAAATAGTTTCTTGATGACAAAGATAGTTATTGGGGCGTGATGGTAATGCGACACCCAAAGTAGGTTCAACAACCCTACCTTTTCGATCCCATGCAACCATTTGCACGACTCCAATTTTATAACTCCCACCACGGTGTGTTTCTTCGACTTCATGAGGTATGTTGTCGCCAAGTGAGGGAATTTCTCGTGGTCAGCGAGATCCCAGTCTTCAAACTTTAAGCTTGACACCCGTCCTAGTTGTGTTTCTTCAAAAACGGTATCATCCAGGAGGAGCGAAGTCTGTAGAGAGCTCTTGCTCTCATCGAGGTCCTTGGGCACCTTTGCCTTCCCCTTCCGTGGAGGGACATATGTGAGCAACTTGGTTAGAGGGACCGTTTTCTTGGTTTCTTCCTCCATTCCCTCATCCTCATCCTCTTCGATTATGATATCCTCAAGGTCTTCTTCCTCCTCATCGATTTCTAGGTTAACCGCTTTCCCTTTTTCCTCCATTGTTAATCGAGTTCGCAGTGGTTTTCGAGGGGACACATGCACCAAAATCATGGGTTGTTTATTTTTCTTTGGTATCAATGTGTGCAGTGATTTAGGGATTTCCACAACAATCCCAATGTTCTCAGGGGCATCTTCTATGGTCATGGCCTGTGTGGCTTCTTTGGCGGTCATTTCATCGATTTCCCTGGCTTCTTCAGATGCTGCCATCTTGTTTGTCCAGAAATATCTCAACTGTTCAATCAGGTGCTCAACAATGCTCTCCATAGGACAACCAGGTCTCTGTTCGGAATACTCGGGGCGCATGACAGCTCAATTTTAAAATGACCAAGTGTTATTTGTTAGGAAGCCCTTTACAATTTATAGCGCCTTTTGAATTTGAATTTGACTGTTCCCCCCAAATCTGGTCCATTAATGCTCCCTTGGTGGCAGATTTTCCCAAATCTTGTCCATAAAGCTCAACTTAAATGCCTGTCGCCCACTCCCTTTGGTCTCAAGTCGAGCATCACATTGTGAATAGTGACTACAACGGTCGCTTTCCAACCAACCCATGCGGCAGCGCAACCACCCTGGTGCGGTCACGATCTTTGTGACACCTTGCTCCTGCGTGCAACCCCGACATCACAAAGCTCTCAGGCAGAGTAGTTTATAGTTCCATGCCTCCTTTCAACTGCCTAGAGTGCTAAGACTGTACTTCCCACAGCTAGTCAGGTGGTCGCACCACTTGTATAGGGTTTCAACCACTCATCCATCACTTTCCCTGGGAAAAATCCAACTTTTATTTTTACTGTCTGCGTCACGCACTGTACCATCGGCATCGCACCA
>APFE030800372.1:3933-14365 GCA_000404065.3 Pinus taeda
GTTTCTATGTTTCTTTAGTTAAAAATTAGGAACTAGATAAGGAATAAAAGCATTCCATCTTTTTCTAGATAGACTTAGCATAAAGCATGCTAGATTAGTTGTTAAAAAACAAAGAAAAGCATTAATTTGCTATGTAAGTCTACTTTTGTAATAAGGCAACTATTCATATGAATAAAAGAAGGGACTTGGCCGCCAGGCAGGGAGAGGAGGCGAGGCCAGTGCTTTAGTTATGAACTCTCTCTCATTGAAATGAAACAGAGGTTATGTGGTAACTAGTATTGTGAAAGCATTGAATTCAGTTGTTAAATCCACCATTCCCACGATTGAATAAGGATTAAAATATTACTGACCTGTGCGTTGAAAGATTACAAAGATATTATTTGAGGCTGGCGCTATCGTGCACAGAGAATAAACTGCGATATTAATTGTGGCTGTGTATTCTTTAGTTCTGGCTCGAGGGCGAGTATATGTGTGGAGTTTTTTTTATATATAGTTTTTATTGAATACAGATAGTGTGTTTCCTAAGGTAGCTGCGTATAGAGCATATGGCTCGAGGGCAGAGTATATGCACAGTCTTTTTATAATTTGTGCAGTGCGTGGATTTTATATTGAAATTAATTACTTAACTGTGTATGTGCGTATTGATGGTTGATTATAAATCTGCGTGAGTGTTAGAATATGCATGATTGTTTCTTATGTATTTGGTCAGAGTTCAAATGCAGTAAAAAAACAAGGAGCGTTGGATATTTATCTGTGCAGAGGGAGAGAGAGGGCTCTCCTCTACATTGTATGGTGTCGTTTGAACTTGCATGTGCGGGTTCCAGCGTAGAAAAGAAATTAATTTTCTTGTGGTGTTTTGTTCTAACCGGCATGCAGTTTCTTAGTAGAGTGTTCCGTCAATTATTTGTTTCATAACCATTCATCCATTCGGGTAGTCTGAGCCAGCGATGGCTATCCCTTGGTATTAAGGCATCGTGGTATTGGAATGAGAGTCTATTGAACTAAGGTTGAATCATTTGACTGTGACTCTTTACAAAAGAAATGAAGTAATCAATTTAATGATTGATACGCCAGAAGAAAATACAAGGGAAAGAGAGGCGGATGTTGAGGAGCTTGCAAAGAAATTGGAGAGATTATCCCTAATGCCTACAACCCCGCCATCATTTCGTAACATTGTTATACTAATCATTATCATTATTTAACTCATGTTATTACTATATTAATAATTTTAGTTCATGTTATTACTATACAGTTTGTTTGTTTTATGTTTTACTATTTTGTAACACTATTTCGTAACGCTATTTATGTTGTATTTTTTACTATTTTGTAAGACTATTATACTAATTATTATAATTATTTAATTCATGTAATTACTATATTCATAATTTTATTTCATGTTACTACTGTATTATTTGTTTGCTTTATGTTTTTCTATTATGTTACACTATTTTGTAACACTATTATCCTAATCATTATCATTATTTAATTCATGTTATTACTATATTGTTTGTTTCTTTTAGGTTTTATGTTTTTATATTTTGTAACACTATTATGCAACACTATTATACTAATCATTATCATTATTTAATAATTGTTATTACTATATTAATGATTTTAATTCATGTTATTACTATAACGTTTGTTTGTTTTATGTTTTACGTTTTACTATTTTGTAACACTATTACACTCATCATTATTATTATTTGATAATTGTTATTACTATATTGTTTGTTTCTTTTTATTTTTTATGTTTTACTATTTTGTAACACTATTATACTAATCGTTATCATTATTTAATTCATATTATTGCTATATTAGTAATTTCAATTCATGTTATTACTATATTGTCTATTTGTTTTATGTTTTACTATATTCTAACACTATTTTGTAAGGCTATTTATGTTTTATTTTCTACTATTTTGTAAGACTATTATACTAATTATTATAATGATTTAATTCATCTTATTACTATATTAACAATTTTATTTCATGTTACTACTGTATTGTTTGTTTATTTTATGTTTTATGTTTTACTATGATGTTATGCTATTTTGTAACACTATTATAGTAATCATTATCATTATTTAATTCATCTTATTACTATATTAATAATTTTAATACATGTTACAATTATATTGTTTGTTTGTTTTATGTTTTATGTTTTACTATTATGTTACACTAGTATACTAATCATTATCATTATTTAATTCATGTTATTACTATCTTGTTTGTTTGTTTTACGTTTTACTATTTTGTAACACTACTATACTAATCATTATCTTTAATTAATTAATGTTATTACTATATTGTTTGTCTGTTTTATGTTTTATGTTATTACTATATTCTTTTTCTCTTTATGTTTTATGTTTTACTATATTGTAACACTATTATGTAACTCTATTACACTAATCATTATCATTATTTGATTCATGTTATCACTGTATTAATAATTTTAATTCATGTTATTACTATAGTGTTTGTTTGTTTTATGTTTTACTATTTTGTAACACTATTATACTAATCATTATCATTATTTATTTCATGTTATTACTATATTAATAATTTTAATTCATACTATTACTATATGGTTTGTTTGTTTTATGTTTTATGTTTTACTATTTGTAACACTATTACACTAATCATTATCATTATTTAATTCATGTCATTACTACACAGTTTATTTGTTTTATGTTTTATGTTTTACTATTTTGTAACACTATTATATTAATCTTTATCATTATTTAATTCATGTTATTACTATATTAATAATTTTAACTCATGTTGTTACTATAATGTTTGTTGGTTTTGTGTTTTATGTTCTACTAATTTGTAACAATATTATACTAATCATTATCATTATTTAATCCACGTTATTACTATATTAATAATTTAAATTCATCTTATTACTATATTGTTTGTTTGTTTTATGTTTTATGTTTTACTATTTTGTAACACTATTATACTAATCATTATAATTAATAATTTCGATTCATGTTATTACTATATTGTTTGTTTGTTTTATGTTTTATGTTTTACTATTTGTAACACTATTATACTATTCATTATAATTAATAATTTTGATTCGTGTTCTTACTATATTAATAATTTTAATTCATGTTGTTTCTATATTATTCATTTGCTTTATGTTTTATGTTTTACTATCTTGTAACACTGTTATACTAATCATTACCATTATTTAATTCATGTTGTTACTCTATTAATAATTTTAATAGATGTTATTACTATATTGTTTGTTTGTTTTATGTTTTCTGTGTTACTATTTTGTGAGGTAGGAGCATGTGACTCAGAGGGGAAAAATCTCCAGATTTATTCCAAAAAAAAATAAAAAAAAAATCTACAGGCTAGGAGTGGGATCCCTTTGCCTGCTGTTACTATGTTTTTTTTAGTTAATAATTAGGAACTAGATAAGGAATAAAAGCATGCCATCTTTTTCTAGATAGACTTAGCATAAAGCATGCTAGATTAGTTGTTAAAAAACAAAGAAAAGTTGTAATTTGCTATGTACGTCTTCTTTTGTAATAAGGCAACTATTCATATGAATAAGAGAAGGGACTTGGCCACCAGGCAGGGAGAGGAGGCGAGGCCAGTGCTTTAGTTATGAACTCTCTCTCATTGAAATGAAACAGAGGTTATGTGGTAACTAGTATTATGAAAGCATTGAATTCAGTTGTTAAATCCGCCATTCCCACGATTGAATAAGGATTAAAATATTATTGACCTGTGCATTGAAATATTACAAAGATATTATTTGAGGCTGGCGCTATCATGCACAGAGAATAAATTGCGTTATTAATTGTGGTTGCGTATTCTTTAGTTCTAGCTCGAGGGTGAGTATATGCATGGAGTTTTTTTTTATATATAGTTTTTATTGAATACAGATAGTGTGCTTCCTGAGTTAACTGCGTATAGAGCATATGGCTCGAGGGAGAAGTATATGCGCAATCTTTTTATAATTTGTGCAGTGTGTGGATTTTATATTGGCCATCAATTACTTAACTGTGTATGTGCATATTGATTGATTATAAATCTGTATGCATGTTAGAATATGCATGATTGTTTCTTATTTATTTGGTCGGAGTTCAGATGCAGTAAAAAAACAAGGTGCTTTGGATATTTATCTACGCAGAGAGAGAGAGAGGGCTCTCCTCTACATTGTATGGTGTTGTTTGAACTTGCATGTGTGGGTTCCAGTGCAGAAAAGAAAGTAATTTTCTTGTGGTGTTTTGTTCTAACCAACATGCAGTTTCTTAGTAGAGCGTTCTTTCAATTATTTGTTTCATAACCATTCATCCATTCGGGTAGTCTGAGCCAACGATGGCTGTCCCTTGGTATTAAGGCATCGTGGTATTGGAATGAGAGTCTATTGAACGAAGGTTGAATCATTTGACTGTGACTCTTTACAAAAGAAATGAAGCAATCAATTTAATGATTGATATGCCAGATGGAAATACAAGGGAAAGAGTGGCATATGTTGAGGAGCTTGCAGCCAAATTGGAGAGATTATCCCTAACGCAAGCATCCCCGCCATCATTAGTGGTATCAGAGCCAAAAAATGACATTGAATTGAATCTCAGGAGAAGTAGAAGGATGGATTTCAGAGTTGGAAGAGGACAAGGACGTGGTGGAAGAGGACAACCTGTTGCGAATGCTGAAATAATGGAAAGTCTAGAAGAGCTGCGAGCTAGATTGGATGCATTAGCCTCGGACAGAAACATAGATGATGGAGATCTCAGTGAGCCTGAAGTTGAAGCTACAGAGGAGGAAGCTGTACAAGTTACACCTGAGATGAGGTTCTTTCAGTCAGTGTTGAAATCCACAGCGAGGCCATGGAACCAATTAGTGCCGATCTACCAAGGAGGACTAAATCTAGAAGAATTGATCGACTGGATTAATAGCATGGAGAAATTCTTCGATTATGAAGAAACGGAAGATGAGAAGAAAGTAAAGTTTGCTGTCACCAAATTAAAAGGCCATGCAGCACTCTGGTGGGATGGTGTGCAGGCGGAAAGGAAGAGACTGGGTAAGCAGCCAATCAAGAATTGGAGCAGAATGATCACAAAGTTAAAAGGTAAGCTTTTGCCGAGTAATTATCAGCAAACATTGTTTAGACAAATGCAAAATCTTAGGTAGAGAGCTTTAATAGTGAATGAATATACAGAAGAATTCTATAAGGTGAGCATAAGAGCTGGAGATGCCCAAGATACAGATGAGAAGGTAGCTAGAAATATGAATGGCCTCAAGATGGACATTCAGGATGAGATAAGTTTACTATCTCCTAAAACAGTAGAGGAAGCTTATCAGATAGCGCTGAAAGCTGAGGAAAAACTCATGAGGAAGCAGTCTGCCAGAGGGAGAGGGACTTTCAGAGGAAAAGAAAGTCAAGGTGGTAGTGGAAGATCTATAGCACCTATAGAAGGAGCTAGCAGTAGCTCAACCCAGCATGCACCCACAGGAGGTGATACAAGAGGCAGAGGGAGTTTTTCTAGAGGAAGATTAGGTAGAGAAATAAGATGTTACAGATGTAATAAGTTGGGACATAGAGATTTTGAGTGCTCAGAGAATGCAAAAATAAAGGAGAGGAATGCAATTGTTGCTCCAGCTGAGGAAGAGGCACCAGTGGCAGCAATAATAGAAGAAGTAAATACACCAGAAAGAGGAGAATCTATGGTACTTAATAAAGTCCTTCTTAAGCCAACAAAGGAGCTGGCTGAACTGCCACAAAGGAAAACTTTATTCAGGACAGTATGCAAAGTCCAAGGGAAATATTGCCAGATGATCATTGATAGTGGCAACACTGATAATTTGGTTTCTACAGAAGTAGTAGAGAAATTGAAGTTGAGGAAAATGAAACATCCAACACCTTATAAAGTGTCATGGTTGAAAAAGGGACATCAACTGCTGGTAAGTGAACAACGTGAAGTGGAATTTCAAGTGGGAAAGTATAGAGATAAAATTGTTTGTGATGTGATGCCTATGGACGTGTGTCACATATTGCTGGGAAGACCTTGAAATATGACAGAGCAGCCATGCATGATGGAAAGAGAAACACCTAGAAGTTTGGAAAGGATGGTGTCAATCATACATTGTTGCCTTTGCAGGAAGAAGATGTACCAGGACAGAAGACTGATTCAAAAACTCTGTTACTTGGAGGAAAGGAATACTTGGAGCAGATGATGGATGTACAAAAGGATGTTCAGATCGATGATGAGACAAAAAGATCTCAGAAGGAGATGCAGAAGAGGGAATCTAATGAGGATATTGATGCAGAGAAAGAAGGATCGGCTGATGATTGGTCAAGCACTGGTGAAAGTATGGAAAGTTGTGTGAAGTTTCCAAGATCTACTCCTAATGAAGTTATTGAATTGTACAGGAAACTAGATCTTCAGAGAAGAGAACTGGAGAGACAAAGGACTTATGCACAGGTTAATTTGCTGAGGAAACAAGGCAGGGAAGTTTTCATGAAGGACAGTCATGAAGCAGAAGATGGTAAGAAGGTGAGACTAGCTGACAGTCTCATGACGAATACAAATCAGCATACTGATGTGATGAAAATGGAGTCGAAAAATAACTCAGAGCAGCATATTGAAGTATTGCCAGAGAAAGCTGAGGAGAAAGCCAGTGAAGATTTTTTGAGTCCTGAAAAAGACTTGGAGCTGCAGAGAGAAAAGTTGGTGACTGAATTGACAAATGGGATCAGTGGGTCTTGTGATTTTAATGCTGACAATTTGATTGTGTTTACAGGTGATGAGCGAAATCATGTTGCAAAGGGATAGGAAGCTTGGGAGGTAGCAACATCTATGGCGGCAGTGGCAACAACATCTATGGTGGCAGCTGAATTAACAGAAATTGGGAACAACAACAGTAAACTCGACATAGAAATTGAAGAAATATGGCAGCTGATGATGCAACAATCCAAATGGAGGAAAATAGAAATAGCAGCAAGCAAGATCAATCATAACTTGAACCTCATTGACAGGAAGAAGAAAATGGAGCAAAGGACAATAGAAATGCAGCGGCAGCAAAAGAATAAAGCATTTGGACGGTTGTAGAACAAAGTGTGGGATCCAGGAAGATCAAGACCACAAGACACATGATCAGGAGACCATGTTTTTTTTCTAACTTGGGAGTCTGATGCAGGAGCATGTGACTCAGAGGGGAAAAATCTTCAGGTTTATTCTAAAAAAAAATATACAGGCTAGGAGTGGGATCCTTTTGCCTGCTGTTTCTATGTTTCTTTAGTTAAAAATTAGGAACTAGATAAGGAATAAAAGCATTCCATCTTTTTCTAGATAGACTTAGCATAAAGCATGCTAGATTAGTTGTTAAAAAACAAAGAAAAGCATTAATTTGCTATGTAAGTCTACTTTTGTAATAAGGCAACTATTCATATGAATAAAAGAAGGGACTTGGCCGCCAGGCAGGGAGAGGAGGCGAGGCCAGTGCTTTAGTTATGAACTCTCTCTCATTGAAATGAAACAGAGGTTATGTGGTAACTAGTATTGTGAAAGCATTGAATTCAGTTGTTAAATCCACCATTCCCACGATTGAATAAGGATTAAAATATTACTAACCTGTGCGTTGAAAGATTACAAAGATATTATTTGAGGCTGGCGCTATCGTGCACAGAGAATAAACTGCGATATTAATTGTGGCTGTGTATTCTTTAGTTCTGGCTCGAGGGCGAGTATATGCGTGGAGTTTTTTTTATATATAGTTTTTATTGAATACAGATAGTGTGCTTCCTAAGGTAGCTGCGTATAGAGCATATGGCTCGAGGGCAGAGTATATGCACAGTCTTTTTATAATTTGTGCAGTGCGTGGATTTTATATTGAAATTAATTACTTAACTGTGTATGTGCGTATTGATGGTTGATTATAAATCTGCGTGCGTGTTAGAATATGCATGATTGTTTCTTATGTATTTGGTCAGAGTTCAGATGCAGTAAAAAAACAAGGAGCGTTGGATATTTATCTGCGCAGAGGGAGAGAGAGGGCTCTCCTCTACATTGTATGGTGTCGTTTGAACTTGCATGTGCAGGTTCCAGCGCAGAAAAGAAATTAATTTTCTTGTGGTGTTTTGTTCTAACCGGCATGCAGTTTCTTAGTAGAGTGTTCCGTCAATTATTTGTTTCATAACCATTCATCCATTCGGGTAGTCTGAGCCAGCGATGGCTATCCCTTGGTATTAAGGCATCGTGGTATTGGAATGAGAGTCTATTGAACTAAGGTTGAATCATTTGACTGTGACTCTTTACAAAAGAAATGAAGTAATCAATTTAATGATTGATACGCCAGAAGAAAATACAAGGGAAAGAGAGGCGGATGTTGAGGAGCTTGCAACAAAATTGGAGAGATTATCCCTAACGCCTACAACCCCGCCATCATTTTGTAACATTGTTATACTAATCATTATCATTATTTAACTCATGTTATTACTATATTAATAATTTAAGTTCATGTTATTACTATACAGTTTGTTTGTTTTATGTTTTATGTTTTACTATTTTGTAACAATATTATACTAATCATTATCATTATTTAATAATTGCTATTACTATATTAATAATTTTAATTCATGTTATTACTATATTGTTTGTTTGTTTTATGTTTTAGGTTTTACTATTTTGTAACATTATTACACTAATCATTATTATTATTTAATAATTGTTATTACTATATTGTTTGTTTCTTTTTATGTTTTATGTTTTACTATTTTGTAACACTATTTTGTAACGCTATTTATGTTGTATTTTTTACTATTTTGTAAGACTACTATACTAATTATTAAAATTATTTATTTCATGTTATTACTATATTCATAATTTTATTTCATGTTACTACTGTATTATTTGTTTGCTTTATGTTTTTCTATTATGTTACACTATTTTGTAACACTATTATCCTAATCATTATCATTATTTAATTCATGTTATTACTATATTGTTTGTTTGTTTTAGGTTTTATATTTTGTAACACTATTATGCAACTCTATTACACTAAACATTATCATTATTTAATTCATGTTATTACTATATTAAAAATTTTAATTCATGTTATTACTATATTGTTTGTTTGTTTTATGTTTTATGTTTTACTATTTTGTAACACTACTATACTAATTACTATGATTACTAAATAATTGTTATTACTATATTAATAATTTTAATTCATGTTACTACTATATTTTTTGTTTGTTTTATGTTTTATGTTTTACTATTATGTAAAACTATTATACAAATCATTATCATTATTTAATTCATGTTATTACTATATTTTTTATTTGTTTTATGTTTTACTATTTTGTAACGCTATTTATGTTTTAGTTTTTACTATTTTGTAAGCCTATTATACTAATTATTATAATTATTTAATTCATGTTATTACTATATTAATAATTTTATTTCATGTTACTACTCTATTATTTGCTTGTTTTATGTTTTGTGTTTTACTATTATGTTACACTATTTTGTAACACTATTATCCTAATCATTACCATTATTAAATTTATGTTATTACTATATTAATAATTTTAATTCATGCTATTACTATATTGTTTGTTTCTTTTATGTTTTATATTTTATGTTTTAGTATTTTGTAACACTATTATACTAATCATTATCATTATTTAATTCATGCTATTACTAAATTAATAATTTAAATTCATGTTATTACTATATTGTTTTTTGTTTTATGTTTTAGTATTTTGTAACACTATTATAATAATCATTATCATTATTTAAGTCATGTTATTACTATATTAATAATTTTAATTTATGTTATTACTCTATTATTAATTGTAATTCATCTTATTGTTATATTAATAATTTCATTTCTATATTGTTTATTTGTTTTATGTTTTACTATTTTGTAACACTCTTATACTAATCATTATCATTATTTAATTCATGGTATTACTATATTAATAGTTTTGATTCATGTTATTACTATATAGTTTGTTTGTTTTATGTTTTATTTTTTTCTATTTTGTAACTCTATTACACTAATCATTATCATTATTTAATTCATGTTATTACTATATTAATAATTTTAATTCATGTTATTACTATGTTGTTTGTTTGTTTTATGTTCTATGTTTTACTGTTTTGTAATACTACTATAGTAATCATTATCTTTATTTAATTCATGTTATTACTATATTGTTTGTCTGTTTGTCTGTTTGTCTGTTTTACTATATTGTAACACTATTTTTCAAATATATTTATGTTTAATGTTTTACTACATTGTAACACTATTTTGTAATAATATTTATGTTTCACTATTTTTTAACACTATTTTGTAAGATTATTATACTAATCATTCAAATTATCTAATCGATGTTACTAATATATTAATAATTTTAATTCATGTTACTACTATATTGCTTGTTTGTTTTATGTTTTATGTTTTACTA
>APFE030800378.1:5606-41320 GCA_000404065.3 Pinus taeda
CCCCCCCTGTGAGCCCCCCGCTGTGCAATCGGCGCAACTAAGGGGGGGCTCCGCCCCCCCTCTAACCCCTGGTTCACTACGTAGGTTAGTCGTGGAAATAATATAACACAACCCAACAATGCCTTTGCTCCGTTATGGATGCTGTCGAGAATGGTCCACACACATCAGCATGAACTCACTCTAAGATATCCTTTACTCGATTGTCTTGATCATGAAAGGAAGACTTGGTGTACTTTCCCAAGGTACAACCTTTGCATGTGTCAACTTGATCAAGTTTACCTTTGGGAAGTCCTGTAGATATCTATTGCATTATCTTCAAAGCCCCGTGATGCAAATGGCCCAACTGCCTATGCCACAGTTCACCAATGTCTTGGCTTTGCACCAATTCTACTTTCATACTCAATGCTGCACAATCATCTACTTCTAGTTTATAGAGATTCTTCACCTGAATCCCTATCCTCTTAGTCTGACCCGTGGCTATGTGTCTTAGGAACACCTTTCTTTTACTGAAGACAACCTCATATCCTTTGTCCTCCAACATCACGACCGATACCAAGTTCTTCTTCAGTCTAGGCACATACTTCACATCTGTCAAGGTGATAGGAGCTCCATGCTCACTCTGAAAAGTAACCGTACCTACTCCTGAAACACTATACTTTCCACCATCACCCATCTCTATGTGCATCTTGAGGTCTTTCTCTTCCAAGGAACTAAATAAAGTTTTATCACTGTTCATATGGAATGAGGCTCCACTATCAAGATACCAAACACAACCCATCATTGATGACACCATGCATGCGATGAGGGTAAAGTCGATTTCAAACTGAGAGGCTAATGCCTCACCTACCGATCCTTCTGAGGATCCCTTCTTTGACTTCTTCGATGGGAAATTAGTCGCATAATGTCCCATCTTGTGACAATTAAAGTATCTCACTTTAGACTTGTCACCCTTCCTCCCTCCACGAGAAGAATTCGATTTGTAATGGGAAGCCTTCCCCATCCCTTTCCTTGCCTTACTTGCTAAGGCCAGATTTTCTTCATCATCATCCTTGGATGAAGAACCATCTCGTGTGCTCCTCCTGATCTCCTCTTGCATGAGATCCGACCATGGCTGTTCCCAATCTGGCAGTGTCTCCCTTCCATTCACAGAGTCCTCGTAGCTATTCCAACTCTTTGGAAGGCCAAGGAGAGCGAGGCTCACCATATCATCATTGGCAGTAGTTATTCCCACACTACCAAGAGCATATCTATAGGTGGTGAGCTTGTTTAAATATGTGGAAATAGTATCACCCTTCTTCATCTTGATTCTTCGAAGCTTATCCTTGAGCACCAATTTCCTCTGATCACTACTATTCTGGTAGAGGTCCTTCAAGGTATTCCACATTGAAAATGGAGTATCCTTCCCATGGAGACTCGAGACAATCCATCTCGTCTTCGCCACACACTTCTTCCACTCAGCCAACTCTTGTGTATTAGTTGAAGCTGGCTTTTGGATTTCTTGATCAATGAATTCCTTCAAGCCATTGTCTTCTAATACAGCCTCTATTATATATTTCCATGCTATGTAATTTGATCTACCTTCCAAGGCATACTCGAGTCTCAAGCCATAGAATTCCATTGGCCAACCTTGAAGTATGATATGAGTTCGATATGCACCTACAACCCTTAACTTCAAACTTCAAATTCTCTTCTCAGTACATTGTTCACAGCGTCGTTCCCATGTAGAAATTTTTTACAAATCCTGCTCTGACACCATGTAGAAAATTTGTTGTGTAGGTTAACCCGATAATATAATATAAATCGAAGAAAAATACTATAACCTATTTCTACTATCAATTTGAAAAAGTTTAAAGATTGAGTTGAACAATATAACCAAAAGAAGAAGAATCAATTCATAATACACATGAAGATACTTTGCGGAAATCCTCAACTAAAAAAACCCCACTATCTGTATTATCATACAAGGTGGAAATACATAGGAATTATACAAAGCCTTACCTCTCACAGCTAGCTAGCTCTCAGTACAATCCTCACAGATGCTCACAGGCAATCCTGGCTTCTATCAAGCCTTCCTCTCTACCCTCCAAGCTCCTATTTCCTTGCACAGTTCCTCTTCGATGATTCCCCTTCAACCAAGTGGAAAACCTCTTATACCCAGTGGATGATCACTTGATCTCACACACTGTTAGAACTGCAGAATCCTCAAGGAATGATTCCTTGTGCATGCATGAGTTTTCTTTAGAGGAAAACACATGCAACTGATAGTACATTATCCTTGAATTTAATCTCAACTGGGTCTTTCTCAGAATAGACATGCATGAGTTTTTGATGAGGGAATATTAAGTTAACTGGAGTACACTACTTGAGTGCATGCATGCATCAACTGACTGTTATCTCACCATTAGTTCCTCAAATAGTTTGGAACTAATTTAACTGGACTTAACTCAATAAACTGAGTTAACTAATTACAACTCAAATATAACTCAATATTATCTCCTTAATTTAAGGGATAACTCTTGCATGACTTCAGAAAGACTTCTAACTTGAACTTCTCTAACTAATTAAGTCAAAATAACTTAATTAATTATTTCCAAGTAGCTGTTAATACTAAATTCGATTTTAATTCACAATTTAATTCAAGCACAAATTAAATTGGAATATTCTTGTTGCCACATTTCAAAACCCATACCCCCGCTACTAGGAATTGATTTGGCTATTGATATGAATGCGGTAAACAACTTGAAGAAGCGAAAGATGACATTTGAGAAGAAGTCGCTTAGGGTTGTAGTGCCACTAGACCCTGCAGAAGGAGTGTGTTATACGGAACTTGTTTGTGATTTTGTGGAAAGTGATGAGGATTTGGATCAGATATATAAGATCATAGTGTGAGATGAAGATTGGATCAATCTTATGGCTGACAAATGAATTTCTTGGGATAGGGATAGCTCCTGCACCTCATATTCAGCTGAAGAGCTTAAACACTGGAAGAATTGGTTGCATGAAGTATCTGCGCTCTGTTGCAATATGATGACCAAATCATTGTTGTGTGTCTCGACTGAGGTAATGAGTCTTCCCCATTATGATGGTTTGACTGATGTGGATTCATTTCTAGATGAATTTGAAACAGAAATACCGGAAGAACATCACTTCCAAGCATTGGAGTTGGTATTGTGCGCTACGCCTTTCCGTTGGTTGGGGAAGCATAAGGAGAAATTCGCTGGATGGAAGGACTACAGAAGGATGATGAAGTTGAGATTTGGATATGCTAATTCCTAGATGACAGTAAAATATAGTGGGAAGGATGACCTGTGTGATCATTTGGCGCGATGGACTAAGGCTTGGGAAATAGAGCCACAACAAGAATGGGTGCACATTTTCTGTCATACCTTAGATAAAATTCCAATGAAATGGTATTTGGAGATGGAGCTTCACCATGGAACCACTGAATGGGACATCTTAAGGGAGAGTTTTCTATTAACTTTCAGTTTTGAGGATGGGTTTGAGTGCATTGATGAAGCACTCCAAGAGATAAAAGAACCTATATTGAGGACACCTAAGGAACTGGTAGAATGGACTCAGACGGATTGGAGTACACAATTGCGCCATGCACTGGAATGTTACAATATGACTGTTCAAGAGGAAGATGAAGATCCATGGAATACTGTTATAGACATATTTGGGCACTATAACCCCAATCACATATGTCCATAAACCAAGGGCTTCTGAGTCACTAAAAGTGTTTTTTCATGCCCTAAAGGAACAAGGTCAGCTGATTACATCATCTCCCAGAAGTTCTCCACAGAAAACTACTCAGAACTGGTCAAAATTGGACCATACAGATTGCCCAGTGCTAAGGGTGAGATGCATCTCACCTGATCAGTGTAAAAAGTGCGATGCACACTGGAAAGCCCTTCTGTAGGGTGCGATGGGCGAGAGTAGACAAATGGCAGAGACATTTTGCAAGGTGGATGATCATGGAATCTTCCAGAAACTTCTCCAGTGACACTTGCCTCTCTGAATTCGCCCAGGGATGAGTAAGAGATCATCAATCTCCAAGTGGAATCAACAACTATTAGAGAGAGGACACTAATCAAAATCCCAGAAGATGACTCACCCTCTTACAATCATCTATATATGGCTCCCTCATCCGAGAGATCCAGAGGCTGGAATCTAGTATCTTGTAAGGAAGTGTTGTTGGTTTCCTGGTGTAATATCATAGTGCTGGATGATCTAAGCTTTTCATTAGGTGAATAAGGGATTTCATGCTGGTAGGATGACTCTGGGTCAGATCAATGGGTTGTAATCCTCTCTTCTAATATCTATGTCAATAAATCTATTTAAGTTTTCCTCCACATTCTTGTATGTTTACTAATATATGCATGTATGTGGTCAATATACATCTAGTCCTATATTGTTTATGACTATAGATCTCTACACTTTGAAGGTATTATGTTGTTTTGACTTTATAGGTACTCCTTGAAGTGGAGTGGTCAAGGGAGGAGCGGCAAAGATCTGTCAAAGGGGAGAAGGAACAAGTAGAGAACCAAGCGAAAGATCGAGGTTGGTATTCTTTGCTCCTCTCCTATCTACTTCTCGTAAAGGAAAACGAAAGTAACTTTAATATATTTGTTTCTAAGATAGATACCCATCTTAGTGGGACTAGCAGCTCTGCATAGACACTAGACTTCCTAATAACAAAATGGCGACTCTGCTAGGGATCGAAAAACTTGTTTTCTTGTCTATATTTGTTTGCTCTATAAAATTACAGACGGAGCCTGAAGTTAAGCCAGCTAGCCTTCAAACTACATTTGCTATGCAAGTGCAAAGTACATCAATGCTGCTTCAGTCTATCTCCGGGTTTTGTTTATAAACTGAACAATTTATTTTCAAACATCCTAATTGCCCTAGTGGTGGCTCAAGTAGCCTCATTAGATCAGCCTCTGTGATTTGCATTTACTGACTATCATTTGCTCGGCTTAAATTCCTTAACTAAGCTGCAAACTGTGACCATGAACCCAGTTGAAGTCTCGTCCCTGGACCATTGTACCTTCTCCTCTTGGGAATATGGATGCATCTCACCTCCGGTGTGCAGTAGGTGAGATGCATCGCTCTTTCCCTGTGTTATAGGTGCTATGATAAGATAAGACCTCTTATGTTTCCAGATTTTGGTTTTTTTTTCACTCTCTTCAGCTTTATTCAGGAGTTTTGTTGTCTGTGATCAGTGTACCTCTGTGGAAACTCCCTTCCTTTGTAGGATTCAGCCTCCATAGTACAAGGAACTATAATTTTTTTTATGTATTGTTCACCATTTACAGTTCTCCTTTACAAAGAAGTAGCGTAATCAAACTATCGTCTTTTGATTTGGAAGTGTCGCAAGTGTCATTTTCAGTCAAAGAAAAGAATTCTATTGTTCTTGATGGTCGATTACACTTTTAATCTTGTATTTGATTTGAATTAGTAGTTTTTCAAGTGTCAAAAGTAATTTCCAATTCAAAATCGCAAAGTGTCGTCATTATCTTCCTTTCGTATTTTGAAGAGAAAATCGTTAGTACTGTCACTTGAAACGATTCTGATTTGTACTTAGAATTCCTTTTGTCATTCACACATTAAGAAAGAAAAAAACAAATACATGCACATGCATTTGCATTTAGACTGCTTGTTGATTTTGATTTAAGACAGTGCATCTAGTGTGTATTCTCTGCTCTTTGTTGAAAGAATTCCACTTCTCTTTCCTTAGTAGCTAGGATTTTCATTGCAAAAAGAAGATTAAAATATTGTTTATCATCTTAGATTGCATTTTAGGAATTGTGTATCTACATAATGTGGTGAACCTAAAAGGCAAACTTCTTAAGAAAGATGAACTGTAAAATAAATTCAATGAACATAAAAATGCTTTGGAACCTAATGCACAACATTTAGAAGTCTAGGCTAGATACGTATTCTGGTGTTGTAAAGCATGGTAACTATCGTTTTCATCGTAGGTTGGGTGATTCCTCCTCTTTGAGATGACAAGTGCCAGTACGAACTTGCGCTCCCACATACCGTCGAGTATATATTGGGAGACCACAATAGGCTATAGCCTTTATCCTTAGGAAGCCGTGTTTGCCGCCCTATCGATTGCAATGAACTGAACATAGCATTCGGGAAGATTGACTGCCATACCGTAAAAAGTATTCTACAGTTTTGCAATTGGTTTGGTAATTCCTCTGTCTAGATTTCTAGAGTAGTCTATTTCCTTCCTTTTCAAACTCCTTAAAGGAAAAGGTCCATCTGAGCACTTGTCACTTCAGGCTCATTAAAAATCGAAGGTGACTAGAGTCATATTTAGCTTTTTCTCGACTCTTAAAAATTGAAAAAGAAAGACGTGTCAAAGCGCCTAAAATTTATTTTAATCAGAATAACGTCACTATTCCTTCGTTAGTCTTCGGCTGAGAGAAATGGAGTCCACCAACCAAGGAGTTCCCCTTGAGGGGAATCATAGTCCTTTCTCCTCTTGAGGAAATGTTGGTGCACCTCATATGCCCACATTGTCCCTCCCAGCACTGACAATCGGCTTGCCAATATGGCTCTTCTCAACCTCTGTCATTCAAATCACCGCAATTCCTGAGCAATCAAGTCAAAAACTAGATGATACTAGAGTTACCCCCCAACCTTCTGCTTCACTTGTTTCTCCCTCCCCTCCTTCCTCTTCGCTTAGTGAAGTTGATAAAGCTAAAAACCAAGTAACAGAGAAGAAGAAGAAAGGGAAGGAGAAAAAGAAGAAGGAGCCAAAGGCGAAAAAGGGCAACCATGCATCATCTAGCGGAAATCCACACACTGCACCATCCAAACCTAAATCTCCATGTGTCATTTGCAAATGAGACCACTATCATCGAGATTGTCCTTTCATCCCTCAGATCTTAAGGGACTGGTCTCCTCATTTGCACAATTCGATGTCATCAACCTCCGACGATCATGTTGAGAGTACACCGTCAACTAGTGAAAGTGAAGTCTTTGGATAGAAAGGGCAATGTAAATTTCCTTGCAAACTGTGTGAAGGCAATCATGTCGTCCACCGTTGTCCCTTCCTGGATGAAGCTAAAAGAGTCTTGGATAACCGTCCTACTTCACCGCTATGGCTTCCTCCTAGGTACAAGGAACTCTTGCCGAGTCCACCGCTAGTTGAAAATCCAACTGACACAACTTTATGGTCATTCGAAGCATCTATCATTGAAGATAAACCATCTGAATCCATACCAAATGAAAGTCAAAAGGTTGAGGTGGCATTCGACCCGGTCTTGTCTTCAGAAGATCCATCTTCGGATGATACAGTCACCGAAGAGAATGAGAACGAAACCGTTCAAATTATTTTTGTAAACACAAAATCCGATGAACATGGGGGAAATCTACACATTCCTTTACCGCAGGAAGGAAGTTTGTTAGGGTCATATCCGGCCGTTTATTCGGTCCCACCTCCGAGCAACCTAGTCGTTTCCTTCAATTGGAATCTACTAGGCAGGCCCTGTTTACCATCTAATGTACCATTCTGAATCATTACACAAGCTTACAGAATGGTCATGGTCAGTACCATCATAGATGAGGGGGCTTTTGTGAGTATCCTCAACTACTTGGAAAGTGCTTGGTTCACCATCGCTTCTACCTGAGATGTGAAATCTAACAGGATTTGACAAAGGAGCCAGTCGACCGTTAGGGATCCTTCCAAGTTTGCCTATAACTTTGAGAGGGAAAACTGTGTATCTGAACGTAATGGTAGTCCAAGGACCTTTAGATTATAATCTGCTACTTGGATCCATCTATGCTTATAGCATAGGAGCCATTGTCTACTCACTCTTTTGAGTAATGTGTTTTCTGCATGAAGGCCGAGTGGTCCAACTCGTAGACTAGCTTTCATTCCCCGGCTCACACATAGCTAATAGTCAAATACCATCCCTAACTGGTATTTTCACACAAGGGATGTCTCATCAATCTCCAGTTCATCCACCTGAAGAACACGAGTAATTCAGTGGCCATGACTGAAACCCAGCGGGCATGCACCCCGGTCTGGCTCAACAGGAAAACTTCAGGTATAGGGTAGGTTTCCACATAGGAATATCCCTAGTCTGACACACCCATCCGTTTAGGAAAATGGGGTTAGACTAGAATAAGATTCCTCTGTTAGAAGGTAGGCATTTCCCGACAGAACAAATGTTTTGTCTGCAAATTGAAGTGTAACGTGGAAACTCTACGTCGCTATACCTAGGGGCATGCAAACCTTTTTGCATGAAAGTGAAGAGCGACCATTTATTTTCTTAGTTTGTAGGTTCTTAACCCTTTAAACTCATAGGATGAGTCATTCCCAGCTTAAGTAAATAAAGGATCTAGAGCAAAGTTTCGAATGGTGCAAGCTCCTTAAAAATTGAACCTATCGATGAGACATCCTTATTATATGACTAGCACGAGCAATTTTTATGCGAAGTTCAAGCTCGTTAAAAGTTAAACCTAAGCAATGAGCAAATGTTCCCCCAGATTTTAAGCTCATTAAAAAATGAAACAACCTCTGGTAAATAACCATTGTGAATGCATTATCATTAGCTTCTGAGCCCTGGTCGTGTTCTTACCATCACCTCCACTCTGTTTGGTCAATCATACACCTCCATTTGATTGTTTACCCTTTTGAGGAACAACTGCGAAGAGTGATTCTGTTAGCCATCCTTGTGACACAGCCGTGATTGGAAAATTCCAAACCTTACCTGGAATTAGCAGCTACTTGAAAATATCACTCATTCCTCAAAGACGAGTCTCCTTTAAGCTCTTTTAACCTGACTCATAAAATATGAAAAGATTGTTGAGCAGTTAGCCTCTCCAGCTCATTAAAGCTACCGAGAGTGTTATCCCTCCTCTAGATTTTAATATTTTTGGACCTAAAGGATTATTACACAAAACGATCGAGCTCTTGCCTTTTTCGGCTCGTTAAAACTATCGAAAATTCATCCCTTTCATATTATTTTATACTTTTTCAGACTTAAGGGATTATATGACGAAAAAGGATTACTAGAGTTTCCTTTCCGTCCCTTTTCAAACTCTCTAAAATTGAAAATGGATTGAGTTGTCTTTGTCGTCAAAATCGTTAAAACCAATAGCGACAAACTTGTCCATAGAGACAAGAACAAGTTTCACTGTCGCTAGGCTCGTTAAAACATAGCGACGGGTTTTCTCGAAGGGAAAATTATAGAACAAGCATATGTTATCCTCCTGAATCTTGATAAAAATAAAGAGGTATTGGTCAGCAATCACTAGGGAAAATTGGGAAGAAAACTTGAAGAAACTTTATTGGTAGCGAGTCACTCTTGAACATGACACTTTCACTCCATCACCATGATTGAGTCGGGTTGGGTTATTTTGTTCGCCGGTCATATTACCATTGGTCCATCGTACCAGCCATCTTTGGGGTTAACGCTACCAATCCATTTCAGTGTCATCGATATGTTCAAGAGAAGTCAATCAGAGAATTCACCAACCCAGCTTGTGTCTCACTCGCTGCAATACCTTCACGTTTCATCCTTTCATGACCGCCACCCTAAACCCTGTATCATCAGATCGTTTTCACCTCCACAAAATCATTTTCTCTGTTCCATGTCATAGATGTGGGATTCATTAAGGCCCTCCTACAACGGGTCATTTCTTTTCGATGACAGCTCATTATCCATGAAGTCAACCTAGGAACAACCCTTTCAGTACTTTGAAGCTTGCATGTGTCAATGGTAAGTTTCTCACTTCCGGCGACAAGTTTACATCAATTGCCTTCGACCAAAAGATTTTGCGTGGTGTTCGACACCAAGTCCCTTTTTCACACCACGTGAATTGTACTGTAGTACCTTGAGGGTCATCATCATTATAGGTGATTCCTCTCGCGCCTGTTAACAGCTTACATCATTGGATGGTAATCAGGCGATATCTTTCCATGTTCAACTCCAGAAAATTTTTCACGTGGATCGACTTGTACTTCAGGCAAAGATTGGACGAGTTTGAAGACCCCGGATCTAGTTTCATCCATCCGGGCTGCGATATATTCAGGAAAATAAAGACATCAAATGTACATCATTACTGCATAGATGATCATCCAAATCAAAGAATGATGGCTCTACCAGAATCATCAGTCTACCATATAGACGGTTGTCTGTCCTATATACATGAAAACGAATTTATAAAGCTAAGCATGGGAATGCCCGCCTCAGCTAGATCAAGAAAATGTTATGAAGATAATGTATTGTATTGTATCTTATTATAGGTCACCTTCCAGTTCGAAAAACCTCGGATCCTCATGATAAAGCATTTCACCCGACATCAAAAGATTTTCGACCTCACACTTTAGGGGGCAACTGTTATAGACATATTTGGGCACTACAACCCCAATCACATATGTCCATAAACCAAGGGCTTCTGAGTCCCTAAAAGTGTTGTTTCATGCCCTAAAGGAATAAGGTTAGCTGATTACATCATCTCCCAGAAGTTCTCCACAGAAAACTGCTCAGAACTGGTCAAAACTCGACCATACAGATTGCCCAGTGCTAAGTGCACGATGCATCTCACCTGGGCAATGTAAAAAGTGTGATGCATACTGGAAATCCCTTCTGTAGGGTGCGATGGGCGAGAGTAGACAAATGGCAGAGAGAGTTTGCAAGGTGGATGACCATGGAATCTTCCAGAAACTTCTCCTGTGACACTTGCCTCTCTGAATTCTCCCAAGGATGAGTAAGAGATCATCAATCTCCAAGTGGAATCAAGAACTATCAGAGAGAGGACACTAATAAAAATCCTAGAAGCTGACTCACCCTCTTACAATCATCTATATATGGATCCCTCATCCCAGAGATCCAGAGGCTGGAATCTAGTATCTTGTAAGGAAGTGTTGTTGGTTTCCTTGTGTAATATCATAGTGTTGGGTGATCTAAGCTTTTCATGAGGTGAAGAAGGGCTTTCATGCTGGGAGGATGACATTGGGTCAGATCAATGGGTTGTAATCCTCTCTTCCAATCTCTATATCCATAAATCTATTCAATTTTTCCTTCACATTCTTGTATGTTTACTAATATATGCATGTATGTGGTCAATATATATCTGGTCCTATATTGTTTATGACTGTAGATCTCTACCCTTTGAAGGTATTATGCTGCTTTGACTTTACAGGTACTCTTTGAAGCAGAGTGGTCAAGGGAGGAGCAGCAAAGATTTGTCAAAGGGGAGAAGGAACAAGCCGAGAACCAAGCGAAATATCGAGGTTGGTATTCTTTACTCCTCTCCTATCTACTTCTCGTAAAGGAAAACGAAAGTAACTTTAATCTGTTTGTTTCTAAGATAGCTACCCATCTTAGTGGGACTAGCAGCTTTGCATAGACACTAGATTTCCCAATAACAAATACTACCATTCCAGAGACAGAAAGACAACGTGAATTCGAAGGACCAAAGGTGGCAAACCCAGATATACCAGAAGCTTTGAAAACTCGACAAGTAAACATTAGATCTGAAGTAGAATCTAAGTTCGCGAAGATGGGGGACTATTTCGATGAAGACATGGTTGATAAGGTAGCTGAGCTACTACACATGTACCAGGATCTCTTCCCCATTAAGTTTTCATATTTGAAGGGAATTGTCAGAGATTTAGGTGTTATGAAGATTACGTTGAAGCCAGATGCGAAGCCTATTAAGCAGAGGCCTTATTAGCTAAATCCAAAATATAAAGAGAAGGTGCGCCAAGAACTAGATAACACACTAGATGCTGGTATTATTGAACCAGTAGAGGAATCCAATTGGGTAAGCCCAATGGTGGTCCAAGAGAATAAACAAAAAGGTGAAATCTGAATATGCGTAGATCTAAGGAAGTTGAATGATGCATGTGTGCATGATCCATTTCCCACACCTTTCACTGATGAAGTATTATAGAACGTTAGCAGATAAGAGGCTTATTCATTTACTGTGGTTTCTCGGGATATCATCAAATAAATATCGCGTCGGAAGATTGAAGAAAAACAACCTTTGCAACAGAGTGGGGTTGTTCTCAATATACAATAATTCCATTTGGATTGAACAAAGTGCCTGCAATTTTCTCTCGAGTAGTGGTCACGACATTCAAGGAATTTATTCACAAATTCCTAGAGGTGTATTTCAATGATTGGACTGTGTTTTGGTTAGTGAAGCACCATGTTGTGAGCTTGCGCCTTATGCTGGATATATATCGAAGATATAAAATTATGCTGAACTTGAAGAAGTGCATATTCCATGTGCCCTCTAGAATTTTGCTTGGCCATGTCGTATGTAAGAAAAGATTGATGGTGGACCCTGAAAATATCATTGTCATGGCGAATCTAGAAGATCCTGGGAATGTAAAACAGTTGCGTGTGACACTAGGGCACATTGGATATTATAGAAAGTTTATCAAGGCATATGCTTATATAAACGTGCCGATGGAAAATTGAAGAAATATGTGATGTTTTGTTGGGATGAATATTGTCAGCGTAGTCTGGATGTTTTAAAGGAAATGATGATAAATGTGCTTATTTTGGTGTTTCTAGATTGGAAGAAAGAATTCCATTAGCATGTAGATGCCTCTTGTATTATGTTAGGTGTGGTATTAACACAAACAGGTGAAGGAGAAATTGATCATCCGATAGCCTTCGCAAGTAGAAAGTTATATAAGGATGAGAAGAATTACTCCAATACAGAGGACGAAGGGTTGGGGATGGTCTATGCACTGCAAAAATTTAGGCATTATTTGTTGGATGGACATTTTAAAATGTATATAGATCACTCTGTGCTGAAGTACCTGGTCAATAATGCTTGTGTTGGGGGGGAATATCTGATGATGGTTAATATTGTTCCAAGAATATGACTTTGAAGTGATTGTGAAGCTTGGAAGGTTGAACGTAGGACCAGACCATCTGTCAAGGATCTAAACTGGTGAAGAACCAAATAGTTTGGAGGAAGGACTGTCAGGCATGCAACTCTTTTCAGTGTGCATTGTGGATGACCATTTTGCAGATATCATTCATTTTTTAACTACGAGTATAGCCCTGGAGGGATATTCTACTCAACAAAAGAAGAAAATAGTAGTCCGCACTACAAATTTTTCAGTAATGGAAAGTCACTTGTATAAGATGGGAAGGGATGAGATACTGCAAAGATATGCTCCTAAGTTTGAATGCGCTAGAATCCTTGCTGAAGCACATGGAGGAGTGGTAGGAGGTCACTATGCAGGAAAAGCAACTGTGCGGAAGATTATACACACTAGGTTATGGTGGCTGGCATTACAAAAGGATTCTAAGGCATACTACAACATATGCGATGCTTGCCAAAGGACGGGGAAGCCTTCACGAAGAGATGAATTTCCTTTAAATCGTTAGGTTTCATTAAAGGTATTTGATAAATGGTCCATTGACTTCATAGGTCTAATAAAACCACCAGGTAAGAAGACGGGCGTGCGGTATATCATTATTGAAACTGAGTAATTAACCAGATGGGAGGAAGCGCATCTAGTGAAGGATTGTACAACTACCACCACTGCAAAGTTTTTTTTTGAATATGTCTTAATGCGGTTTGGATGCCCGAAGATATTGATGAGTGATAGGGGTACACATTTCTTGAATGAAACGATCAGCCGATTCTTGAGGAATTCTAAGTGTATCATCAAAAGAGCACTCCCTATCGCCCATAGGCGAATGGAACAGTCAAAGAATTTAACAAAATTTTGGAAAATGCATTGACAAAGGTCTACAATGCGCAAAGAAATTACTGGGATATGCACATATTAACAATGATATGGGCATATAGGATGACCTACAAGAAGTTGATATGCCAAACATCATTTAGGTTGGTTTATGGGATTGAAGCGGTGATGCCTATGGAGTATATTGTGCCAAGTTTACATATTGCAACTCCGACAAAGATGGTGGATCATGAGACCTTGGAGGAAAGGCTCGCGCATCTAATGGAATTAGAAGAGGATCGCTTTCTTGCAGGCTTTCACCAGCTAGTGCAAAAGAAATGCGAGAAAGAATGGCACAATAGGGGTATTAAGTTGTGCATGTTTCAGATAGATAATTTAGTTTTGTTATATGATAGCAAGTTCACAAAATTTTCAGGGAAGTTTCAAATGCATTAGTTGGGGCCATATGTTGTTAATGAGATCATGGATGGTGGCTCAGCTCACGAAGTTGAATGGGGATCCATTCCTGGGAAAAGTGAATGGAAGTAAGCTGAAGTTGTATACAGGGGATCATGCCTGCGCAATGACTATATGGTAGCAGGACAGTCTTAGTAATCCAGGCAACTGTAAAGGATTGTGGGACTATAAACTACACTGCCTGAAGGGGAGAAAAACATAGTAGGGAGGTTGCGCGATGGAAGACAGGAATGTGACAGTGAAGCTATGCTGGATGAGATGCACTATGGAGTATGGCACTGCATATATGGCTCAAAACTAGCCATTGGAGTTACTATTCACAATTTTATGGAAAAATTTTCATTAAGAGGAGTGGGTAGGCACCATTTATGGTGAAAATATTTCAATCTCTGCCACCAAAGACACACTTACGATTAGAAATTGGAGGGAATGATCGGATTTGAATTCAAAACCTCCTATAAATTACACAGGTTGGTCCACCGAAGAACATTTTTCCTACTGAGAATTGTCTATGAGCTGTGATGTTTTAAGTTTATGAGTTGATGTTTTTGGGAGGATCTAGCTTCTAACCCAATATTTGCAACCTTACCTGAGTGGAACCAGAACATCATTCTTGCCAAAATGTTTGTGCAAGTCAGTGTGGAAGCCGTTATTTCTCAAGCAGAAGGACATGAGATTGTGTCTATGGAGGCTACGCCCACTATCCCTACGGTGCCGAGGTTTCCTAGGCCGAAGTAATTGGATACAAAATAGAAGTAGAAGAAAGCTATGTCATTGAGACATCCACTAAAGAAAAACCCAGAGGTTCGTCAAAAGGAGAGGAAGAATAAGAGGCCGGAGAAACTTGTGGACTAGGAGGAAGAAGAATTCCAAGGAGTGGAGGAATTGGATGCTGAGGAGGGTGAGCCTATCACACAGTTCCTGGACTATATCCCTCCATGGAAAGTGAAGACAAAAGTCATGAAAAACCCTAATTCTAGGAAGTTTACAGTCTCAATGCCACTATTACCAGAACAGGTTGAATTTGAAGGCACAACCTTAGTGTGCATTCTGGTGCTAAAGATGGAAGATTGGGATCCGACGGACCACAAGAGATTCCCTCGTTTGGCTACCCACAAGTACATGAAGAAGATTTATTACGAATAAACTAAGGTTACACGGCTGGAACCCATGAAATGGGTCAGAGGTGTTGAGTAGGTCGGGTTGCTGCACATGTTCTAAATGCCACATTTTTACAGATAAATAATCAACACTGTGTGTGTGCGCCAGCTGCTCGCACTGGAGCACAATGGGTGTTTATGGCTCGGTGAACCCATCCTGATCATGGAAATTCTCATCCATCAGATTACAAAGAGGGCCTATAAATGGGCAAACCCTACCAAGGAGTTTAGAGGGAAAAGTGGAGAAAAGGAGTTGCTCGACAAGACGAAACTGGATTTGGTCTAGTAAAGAAGTCACGTGGATATTCTATCCACTCCATTTAGGACCAAGCGGTGTAGTTCCATGCCCAAACTCCTCTAGGCAAGATTATGAGGAAGTGTTGTGCAAATGAAGTTCCGACATCGTAGTCTTGTTGGCTACCTAGTGCGCAAAGGGAGTATAATATAACTAGGCGCAATATTTGTGTAAGGAGTTCCTCGCGAACTGTTGCAAAGCACGGGAGGACAGTAAATTGTTTCATTATGGGTGGCTTATATTGTCAATTGTCTTAGTAGCATGCAGATTTTCAGAGGATAGTCAATTTCCTCTGTAAGTAGAAGATTTACCAGAGGCAGTGAAGTTTTCTTCATTGTGGTTGACAAAGGATTCGGAGCAGATCAAGGAATCAAATATCTGTTGGATATTAATGGAAATGGATCTTCGGATAGTGATCAGTCAGTGGTCAAGGTTGTCTCCAACCTTGTTTGAACAATTGAGGGCTTTCACAGAGTTCAAGGTCGATTTCCATAACTTCTCAATCAGGTCGCGGAAGGACCCTAAGCATATCTAGAACAAGCTGTCATACTTAGTATCAGAAACAAATGTGCAAGAGATTGCAAGTAGTTGGCACCCAGAGTGGCACGAACCCATGAACGTTGGTGTAGGTACCAGTAAGGGTGTCAAGAGCTTTGCTACGCAGACGAATCCTACATAGAAGCAAAAAGAGGCAGCACAAAAGGTCGTGCAAGCATTGGCTGAACAAAAGATGAAACATTAGAGAAATTTTGAGGTCTAAAATGGGCCTCCTAAGAAAATTGTACAACCAAAATAAACTTTATAAGAACTAATAGGATTCAAGATGATGATGTCAACCATAGGGGGTAATTCACCATTTTTGGGGTAAAAATGTAAAAATATTAAAAAATAATAAAATAATAAAACTACTTTTTCAACTTGTATTTTCAAATTATCCCCCTAAGGTTTTACTCAAACTTTGAACAGGAGTACTCGTTGGATGCAAAATTTATTTCCTCATCCAAGGAGTACCCATGTTGCATACATTCGATGGGTTGTGCTACATGAAAAATTAGAAATACATGAAAAAACATGATTGTAATCATGTTTTTAATGTATTTCTCATTTTTCATGTAGCAAGGTCCATTGAAAGTATGGAACATGGGTACTCTTTGGATGAGGAATCATATTCTACATCCAACGAGTGTTCCCGCTCGAAATTTAAGTAAACCATAGGGAGATAAGTTGAAAATACGAGTTGAAAAAATAGTTTTTTCTTTTTTTCCTCTAAAACTTGGTGATGTAATCTAATCTTATCTTGTTATTTCCACTATTATTTTATCATTTCCTTAGGAGTCCAATTTTAGACCTCAAAATTCCTTAATGGAAGTTTTTGCTAAGGCAACTATGGAAAAAGAGTGCATTGCAAAAGAGCGTGCTTAGAAAGAACACACTAATATAGAGGAAGTCGAAGAATCGACTTTGCAGCATCTAGATTAGCTGGAAATCTAAGACCATGAAGGAGGCAGTGGAGAGGAGCATAGCACTCCATTAACATTGAGGAAGTGCAGTAGGGAAGCAACTGTCAGGCCAAGAAAGAATCATAAATCAGATAAACATGCACACGTAGACCTAATGATCCTCACAGAGGGGGATCTTGATGAGATTGGAGACAAGGTAAGAGACACCACAATAGAATTGTGGTAGTAGTTTGAACAACAATACATGTAGATGCTAGGGAGCATCCAGAAGGATCTGCGTGACCTGCATATCAAGACATACAATATTCAAGCAAGCGTTGGGAAAGCAAGAGGGGTGCAAGTGAGCCTGGCACAAGGGAGCATGACAGTAGTAGAGCTAGAATGGACTCCAGACCTTAGATTCATACCACTACCAGAAGGATCTGTTTGCTTGGAATAAGAGGAAGTGTTACACAACATTTTTTCACTGTCCCTATCCTCCCCGTTCCTCAATCCTAGAGGACCTCTACAGTGAACCTCATGTGTTTTCCTATCATGAAGAACATGTCTTTACATCACTCTTCATCTACAAAACATTTCCCTCTTACATCATTTCCAGATAATATTCCTTCAAACTCAATTTTAAAGGCCGACGTTATCCCTCAATTTCTTCCCAGTGCCGATTTGCAGAGTTTAACACTAAGCCTAGTGCTGATCAACACATGTATCCATACATTACCCCCATTGACCCTATTTTGGAATGTTTTTTTAAAATGGAGTTAAAGCTTCCAGGTCTAGAAGCTTCGTGAACAGAAGTTTGATAAATGGTTAGTTGAGATAGAGCCAAGAGAGACTGTTTCGGCTCCTTTCCCCTATTAAAATGGAACAAACTAGAAGGGATGAGACCTCTCCCATCATAAGAGGATCCATGTCCCCTCTCTCAAGCTATATAAAATTATCCTATTCCAACCTCAACTAGCTAAGGGAAGGGCTTGAATAATCTACAAAATCTTGATAGCCTAAACAACTCTTCATAGCCTTAGCCTTCTAGTTTGCGCTTGTAAAGGGAGAATAAGTATGTAGTCTTTTTGGTTTGGAGAAAAGAGGAAGAAGCCTTGAACTTCTATTGTTTGAGGTGAATCATGAGATGCTAACAATGGTGTTGGAACCTGGACACATCAAAGGAAAGTTGCAATGCTAAGGCGAAGGTTGTACTTTCCTTTTTGTCATAATAATACAACTGATATTTTGTTTCCTATATCAATCGCATATGGTATTTGGTAGCTTAAGACTCCTTAGCCTCTTAAGTAGGTTGAATCTATTGTATGATATCATGTGTGCTTTGGTTTCTTTTCTATTTGTTTCAGGTGCTTGATTGACATTAAGGAGTTGATCGCTGGAGCAAAGACACAAGGACTTCATCAAACAAGGATAAGTGATACAAGAGGTAGGATCTTATCCATTCTCAATCTAAGGGAAATTATGTCAGGTTATCTTTTTTGTGGCTAGACCCTCTCCCCTGGGCTAGAGGGATTGTCTTTGCCCGTAGAGACAATCTTCCTACTCCACAAATTGGTGACTCAGCTGGGGAGCCATCCCTCTCTTTGGATTGTTTTTCATTTCATGATTTGTGATGAATTTTGCCGTATCACCCTTTCTCTTTTGTAATATTTACTTTACGTTATCTACTTCTTTGATTCTTGAATTTAGAGTGATAAGTCTAGTTTTGGTTTGTGGAAATGTTTTTTTTTTCTTTGAATCCCTCGATTAGCGCTATTATTTTGCTAATAGTAGCACCAACTAGTGAGAGTTCCACTTGAACAATCATGCCACAACCCTTTATGGCACTGGTTTCTAATTAGACAGTCATTGCCGATTCCTATAGGTTAAAGTCAGGCTTTCTCTTAAATCATTGCTAGTGTGTCTTTTCCTCGTATATTATGTTTCTTGGATTGTTTGCCTTTATTCTCCCTCGATAGAATGCTTTGTTAGCTTGATTTGTTTTCTTGTTTGGTTTAAGATTGCATTACTTAATTTTTTGAGTTTTTTGGATGGTTTGTGTTCCTAGGGCATCTAGGTCATTGTCCATTCATCTTCTTATATGCTCATCAAATCAATTTGGTGATTTGTTGCTTCATGTGTTTCATGTTTTAGTCCTTGCATCTATATTTCTCTATTTTCAATTGAACGAGTGAAAAAGTTTTGTTTTCTCTTCTCTTGTTGAACGTCTCTTTTCTAAGCATAGATCACATTGCTCGATTTGTTTCTATTGAATATTTGAATATTTTGTTTGAAAGAGTTCCTTTTATTGTGCTTTTCATATTATTGATGTTTGGTTGTTAGAAAATTTTCATTGAAATGTTTATGTGAAAGATTCATTCTAGCATTCCATTGAAGAAAATACATCATTCTAGTTTCTTTAATTGATATGTTGCATTAAGTAGCATCATTGAAAGCTAGAATTACATCATCATGAGCAGTTGAAATGAAATGAACTTCTTTTACTGTTAAAAGGACTAGTTGAAGTGCATCTAATAGGAAGAGTAGGAAGTGGAAAGAATTTTCATTGTTTTTTTTTAAGTGAAGTAATGAAGAGTCATCTTACTTTCAGTTTCTTGTTTGTTGCATTGATTGTTTCTCTTCTCTCAATTAGTGTAAGCATTCATGGAATTGAAAGGTTTTTGTCTCATATATCTGCACATAATAGTTTTTCATGTGACATCGATAAGACCTAAAAACTGAGACTTAATTTCAAGATAAACCTTTAAAATATATTCAATTAACCTAAGGAGAAATTAAAACATTAACGATCATATCTAGTGGTCTAGGTTAGAGACATGTTCCGATGTATTTAAAACTTATCAGTTGTCGTTTGCTTTGGAATTAGACAGCGCTAGCATCGACTTGTGCTCCCTATACTGTCAAGTATATAAAGGTAGGTCCTCATAGGTTGCAAACCTTTATCCATAGGAAGCCGAGTCTGCTACCCTGTAAACGTGATACACCAAACACGGCATTCGGGGAGAATACCTGCATGTACATCAAGTCCTTGGTAAATTTATTTGTTGAGGTGTATATTTTAGCTCACGGTTACTTGGTACTCCTTTTCCCTAGATTCACCTGAGTAGTGGTTTCAATCTTTTCTGACTCTTTAAATTTGAAAATATCATTGAGCAACTTGTCCTTTCGAGCTCACTAAACCAACGAAAGTGACTACAGTCACCTTTTCATCCTTTTCTCGACTCTTAAAATGTGAAAAGAAAAAGTTTTGTTTCAAATTCTAAAATTAATTGGCCGTGGAACAACATCCTTCCTCTAGGAATACTCCTTAGCAGATTTGAGGTTGATACTGATGGCAACATTTTGCTAAGTTTACCAGTCAAGGAAACCCCTTTGACAAGAGTCCAAGTCATTTTCCTTCTTTTGGAAATTGTGGTGTTGCTTATATGGCAACGTTGTCCCTTCCTAGATTGACCATTGGTCTTCTAGTTTGGTTGTTTTCAACCTCAGTGGTTTCAAGTGTCCAAACTGCTTTTCAACCAAGTTCTCCTCCACTTGAACAATATCAAACTCATTTTGATCCTAAATTTGACCCCTCTCCTTCTTTTCCCATTTCTTCACCTCATTCTTCCTCTTTTCTTGGTGAAAGTATAGATTCTAGTAACAAAGGAGCTAATCACAAGAAGAAAAATAAGAAAGGGGGAAACCAAGTATTCATTGCTACGGATGCAACTAATGAAGAAAAATATTTCAACGAGCCCAAGAAAGTAAAATTCCCTTGCATGTTATGTAAGGATGACCACCTTCTTCCCAATTGTCCTGGTATTCCCAAGGTCTTAGAAGTACGGTCCATAGGTTCACTTCGACCTTTGTCATCAACCTTTTGCAATCATGCTAGTAATAAACCTTCAACTAGTAACAATAAAGCTCATGGGAAAAAGGGAAAAGTCAAATTTCCTTGTAAGCTGTGTGAAGGTAATCATCCCATTCACCATTTTCCTCTTATGGATGAAACTTCCAAAGAGTTCGAAAACCTTACAGTGTCTCAACCTCAACTTCTGACTAGGTATCGAACACTTTTCCCTGATCCGTCACTAGTTGATCTAGTGTTTGATCAAAATCCATCTTTGGTCAACCCCACTCTCTCTGAAAGTAAGTCTCATGAGTCCATTCTCGACCAACCATTGGTCGAGAAAGCGACAGACTTGGCTCCACCTTCAGTTAACCACACCTTTCCAGTAGAGAGTGAACGACATACTACTCAGGTTCTTCTAGTTTCTTCGATTTCGAATGAACTAGAGGGAAATCCTCTCATTCTCTACGTGCATGAGAGAATTTCTCCTATTCCCATCAAGCAAGAGGGTAGTTCTCAAGTTCTTATGACACCCCCTCCAAGTTGTTTAGCCACTTCTATTGATTGGAGTCAACTGGCAGGATATCGCCATTCATCTTATGTGTCTTTCCAGATTATAGTACAGACTTACCATATGGCCTTACCTAGCATAGTCATAGATGAGGGTGCATCTATTAGTATTCTATCCTCAGCTACTTGGCAAGCTTTGGGTTCTCCTCAGCTTGTCCCCCTCACGTAGAATCTGTTAGATTTTAACAGAGGAACCAGTCAACCATTAGGGATCCTTCCTAAGTTACCTATTACTTTGGGAGGGAAGACTATTTATATATATAGGTGATGGTTGTCCAAGGCCCTTTATATTTTAATATGCTCCTTGGTCGTGACTATGTTTATCTCATGGGAGCTCTTGTATCTTCCCTCTTTCGAGTGATGTGTTTCCTGCATGAAGGAAACATTGTGATCATTGATCAACTTACATTCATTGGTCCTAAATCATCTCCCACTCAACCATAATCCCTAAATGGTTCTTATGCACAAGCAATATCACCCCCACCACAAGTTAATTACGTGGCCACCCGTTCCATGCCCACATCCACTGATGATCTCGTAGGTGATGTAGTACATCATGTACTAGGGACATTGCAGGCCGATTTTTCATTCAGATCCCTGGACATGTATCCCTTCCAGAATGTTGTTCTCCCATCTGACGAGAACCTCTTGGAAGCCATGGCCTCTTTTGGTCTGTGATCAAAGGGATGGAGCAGAGCTCCTTGTCTTGTGTCAAGCTCCTTAAGAAATGAAACAAGGGATATGAATATAGTTCTTTTACTTTGTCAACCTCATTAAAAAATGAAATATGTCCCTATGAGAATGGTTCTTTTACTTATGTCAAGCTCGTTAAAAAATGAAACAAGGTGTCATGAGCATGGTTCCTTTCCTGTGTCAAGCTGAATAAAAAATGAAACAAATCCCCTTCCAATTTGAGTCTTTGATTAGATCTCATAAAATCCCAATTGAGTCTTTCATTTGATCTTGTAAGTGAACCTTCATTCCATCCACTTAGCTGAATGAAATGAAGCTTGGGGGGCATGTACCTCGAAATGAGTCATTATGCTGGGGGAATGCAAACTTATCTCAAGCTTAGTTTATATTTATTTCAAGCTTATGTAAAAATGAAACCAAATCCAAGCATAGTTTATATTTGTTTCAAGCTTGTGTAAAAATGAAACCATATTCAAGTATGCTCAAGCATAGTTTCTCATGTTTCAAGCTTGTGTAAAAATGAAACCATTCCCACTTTACGTCTCGTGATTGCCATTTTTTTAGCCGATTTTTTCTAGATGAGCCTTGGTTCTTTGATTCCATCATCATTATCTCTTTGGCCGATCATATGCCTTCATTTGGTTGTTTTTCCTATTCCTAAGGAACATATGTGATGAGTGGTCTTATTAGCCAACCTCTTAACAATTACATGTTTTGAGAAGTTCCATCATTTCCAGAACTAGTTGATAGCCTTTTATACCACTCATTCCTCCAGGAGGAGTCCCCTTTCAGCTCTTTTCCAACTCCAAAAATACAAAAAGATTGTCGAGTACTTATCATTTCAAGCTCATTAAAATAAATGAATTGATATTGTCTTAGTATACATTTACCCCTTTTCGGGGCTGAGATTGACTATTTACGAAAAAGTTACACCTTGGTCTACATGGTCTAGAGGTTCTCTCAAGTATTTTTTCTACCTTTTCAGGCTCAAGAGACAACTTTATGAAAAGGGACCTTTTGGAGTTTTATTTTCCATGTCTTTTTCAAACTCTCTAAACATGAAAAAGATACCAAGTTTTTCCTTTTTCGAACTCGTTAAAATTTAACTACATTGGATTCGTCGCCATGCCGGATGTGAGCTTCTCCTTTTTAGGTCTCGTTAATCTTACTAAGTCAGATCCATCCAAAGGATGGACTTATATTACAAGCATATGCTATCCCCTTCAAGCTTGTGATAAAAAATAATTGGGGTACCTACCAAGAATGGTAGGGGAAAATGGAAAATTTTTAGCAGTTGTGTCGGCAACTTATCACTCTTGAACATGACACTCTTTTTCTTCATGTTGGGTTTGTGGTGTAAGTAAATTCCCGATGCAAACAAAGACAATTCCTCTAGCCCGAGAGAGTGGGTCTATTCACAAACAAACAATCTATGGAAAATTTCCTTAAGCTAGAATCAAATAAGAGGGCTTACCTCTTAGAACGTTATTATGCTTGGTGATGATCCTGCTTCCTTACTCTACCTACTTTTACTTCAAATACCTTAAATAAGCAAATAAACGTGATAGCATACAAACTGCATTCAACCTACTTAACAGGTCAAGGAACATTAAGCCATCAAATGTAAGATAACACTTCAATGTAGGAAATCAATCAATAATTGTATTCATATAAGATCAGAAAGAGATTACAGCTAATGCCTTGACATTGTTGGTCTCCTCCAACATATCTGGGTTCCGATAGTTCTACTAGCATCTCATAGATAGCCCCAACAATGGAATTTTTAAGGCTTCTTCCCTTTAGTCTCAAACCAAACCAAACACACTATTCTCTCCCAAACATAAACTAGAGAGCTACAAGCTATAGATGTCTTGCTAATTATTCAAGCTCCAAAAATACTAAGACTGAAACTATCCAAAAAGTAGTTCAGCTTGGGAAAGGAGGGTATAGCTTTGATGGAGGGGAGATGGTCCCTCTTATCATGGGAGAGTCTTATCTCTTGGGTTTGTTCCATCCTAATAGGGGAAAGGAGTCCAAACTAACTTCCTTGGCTCCATCCAACCAAACCATTTACCGAACTTCCATTATGAAGCTTCTAGACCTGGAAGCTTCGACTCCATAATTAAAACACTTGCCAAAAGAGGATCAACACGACCGATACAAGGCTCAGTAGCGCTTATTGGTGCTAGTGCCAGTGTTAAACTCTGCAGATCAGTGCGGGGGGTGAACTGGTCATTAGCGTCGATCTTGTAAACTGGGGTAAAAGGAAGATTCTTGGAAAATGATGCAAAAGGGAAATGTTATGCTCATGAGGAGGGACATAATGGGAGTTTATTCATGATGGGAAAACACATGAGGGTCACTGTAGAGGTCCTCCAGGATCATGGAACAGGGAGTACAGGGATAGTGAAAAAATTTTGTGTAACAGATGCCCCCTAAAGCATGAAGGTTGAACTAGAGTGAGGGGTGAAATGCTTTACAAGTAAATGCACGGAACCAGAGTCCATCGTCAGAAAACCTGTAAGAAAACATAAATGTACATATCTAAAATTTGATAGTCATGTCTAATAAACATGAGAGGCATATAACAATACATGAATCCATGGTATAGGCGCAGCTATCCATCAAGAAAAAGATCACGTGCATGAATCCTCGGCATGGACGTAGCCATCTGACTGGAGGGATCATATGAAATAGATCCACGGCATGGGCGCATCCATCTGTCTAAAAAATCATGTATATAATCATGAATGGCTCATTACTCTTTGCAACCTGGATCTTTCTAATCTAAGCCCAAGGTCTTCTGCTCCAACACGACCTAATCAAAGTACAAATTCTAACTTGTGAATAAATGTTTTCAAGTCGAATATGTTAGAAAATTTCTTGATTACCGATCAATGATGTGAACCGTTAACAAGCATGAGAGAAACCACCAATAATGAAAATGGATCTCAAGGTACCAACATCACAATTCACAGGGTGTGAATAAGGAACTGAAGTTGAACACCCATGAAATCATTCAATCGAAGGCCAATGATGATAACCTATCGTCGAGTGTTAAGAACTAGCCATTGAGGCATGCAAGATCTAATGTAATGGAAAGGAGTTTCTAGATCAACTTCCTAGATAATGAGCTGAAGTTGACAGGAAGAAATCCGCTGAAGGAAGGTCATAATGAATCCTTCATCATTGACATGAAACGGGAACACAATGAAAAATATTAATCCAAGATGATCAGACAATGTATAGGTCTCTTGAACATATGGATGACACGACTCTAAATTTTGGCAACATTTGACATCATAGGATCAAAGGTCATGGTGATGTGGCAGAGATCATATGAGTGGTTTAAAATGGATAACCCAAAACCTAGGGAGGCAAGTGACAGAGTGAATATGTCCTAAAAATCCCCAGTATGGTCGCCAATTTGTGGTGTAGGTAAATTATTGATGTGAACAAAGACAATTCCTCTAGCCCGAGAGAGCAGATCTAGCCACAATAAACAATCTATGGAAAAATTCCTTAAGCTAGAATCAAATAAGAGGGCTTACCTCTTAGAATGCTATTCCGCTTGGTGATGATCCTACTTCCTTACTCCAACTACTTTTCATTTTCTTTCTTCAAATACCTGAAATAAGAAAATAAACGACAACAACAAATGTGATAGCATACAAATTTCATTCAGCCTACTTAATAGGTGAAGGAACATTAAGCCATCAAATGTAAGATAACACTTCAATGTAGGAAATCAATCAATAGTTGTATTCATATAAGTTTAGAAAGAGATTGCAACCAATGCCTTGGTGTTGCTGGACTCCTCCAACGTATCTGGGTTCCCACACTTCTGCTAGCATCTCTTGGATAACCCCAAAAATGGAAGTTTTAAGGCTTCTTACCTTTAGTATCAAACCAAACCAAGCACACTATTCTCCTTCAAACATAAACTATAGAGCTACAAGCTATAGATGTCTTGCTGATTATTCAAGCCCCAAAAATACTAAGACTGAAACTACATCCAAAAAGTAATTCAACTTGGGAAAGGAGGGGCTTATATAGCTTTGATGGAGGGGAGATGGTTCCTCTTATCATGGGAGAGGCCTTATCTCTTGGGTTTGTTCCATCCTAATAGGGGAAAGGAACCCAAACTGACTTCCTCGGCTCCATCCAACCCAACCATTTACTGGACTTCTGTTACAAATCTTCTAGACCTAAAAACTTCGACTCCATATTTAAAAAACTTTCCAAAAGAGGATCAACATGACTGAGACAAGGCTCAAGAGCAATGATCGGTGCTAGTCCCAGTGTTAAACTCTCTAGATCGGCATGGGGGATGAACTGGTCATTAGCGTCAATCTTGTAAACTAGGGTAGAAGGAATATTCTTTGGAAATGATGTAAAAGGGAAATGTTCTTCTCATGAAGGGGGACATAATGGGAGTTTCTTTATGATGGGAAAACACATTAGGGTAGCTATAGAAGTCCTCTGGGATCATCGAATGGGGAGTACAGGGATAGTGATAACGTGTTGTGTAATAGGGTTGGGATATCCTCACTTCATCATTGACCTTCCTGGGTTTGGGTCACCCACTTTTTGCTTTTCCATTTGATCTTTGCCATGTCATCATGACCTCCAATATTATGGATCCAAAGAGCTACTAAACTTTGGAGTCATGCCGTCGATATGTTCAAGAGTTAATCCTTCAACAGTTTACACTCATTCCTAATTCTCTATATCATCCATAATCATTGCATCCCCTTGTCTCGTGTTGATGATGTGGGATACATCATGGCACTCCTTCGATAAGGTCACTTCCTGTCGACTGCAACTCATTATCCGAGAATTTTGTCGAGAGACTCCCTTCTAGTACATTAGAGCTTGAATGCCCTAATGGAAATTTCTTTGCACTCAATGACAAGTTCTCATGATCGGCTTTCGATCGAGTGACATCATGGGTGTTCAAATTTAGTTCCTTATTCACACTCTGTGAATTGTGTTGTTAGTACCTTGATAGCATTGTCATTATTGGTGGTTTCTCTTGCACTTGTTAACGGTTCACATCATTTACTGGTAATCAAGCAACATTATAGCATGTTTGACTTCGACACATCTATTCACATGTTAGAATTTGTGCTTTCATTGGGTCATGTTGGAGCACAAGACCCTGGGCTCAGATTAAAAAAGTCCATTTTGTGAGGTGATTTGATATGATCATGCTTATACACATGTCTATTTCAGATGGATGGTTGCAACCATACCATGAGTCTGTTATATGTTATCCTTCTCATTATTGGATGGCTATGAATAGACCTTGGGTTAGATATGATCCTTCTTACCAGATGGCTACGCCCATACCTTGGATCCATTTACATGATCGTTTTTTGGATGGCTGCGTCCACACCATGATTCATGTATCTTTTATCAGATATTTTAGTAATGTATATGTATCTAAGCTTGATTGTAGGTTTCTCGATGAGAGTTTCTGGTTCCATGCATCTACTTGTAAATTATTTCAAGCCTCACTCTTGTTTGGCCTTCATGCTTTAGGGGGCATCTGTTACATAGGCTTTTGACATTGTCCCTATACTCCCAGTTCCTCGATCTTGGAATACCTCTACAGTGAAGCTCATGTGTTTCATGAAGAACATGTCTTTACATCACCCTTCATCTATAGAACATTCCCTCTTACATCATTTCCAGATAATATTCCTTCAAACTCAGTTTTAAATGCTGACACTATCCCTTAGTTTCTTCCCCGCCGATTTGTAGAGTTTAACACTGAGCCTAGCACCAATCAATGCCTATATCCATCCATTACCTGTGTCAACCCTCTTTTGGAAAGTTTTTTAAAAATGGAGTTGAAGCTTCCAGGTCTAGAAGCTTCGTGAACAAAAGTTTGGTAAATGGTTAGTCGAGATAGAGCCGAGAGAGACTGTCTGGGCTCCTTTCCCTTATTAAAATGGAACAAACCAAAATGGATGATACTTCTCCCATCACAAGAGCATCCATGTCCCCTACCTCAAGCTATGTAAACTTCTCTTATTCCAACCTCAACTAGCTAAGGGAAGGGATTGAATAATCTGCAAAATCTTGATAGCCTAAACATCTCTTGATACCCTTAGCCTTCTAGTTTGCGCTTGTAAAGGGAGAATAAGTTTGTAGTTTGTTTGGTTTCGAGAAAAGAGGAGGAAGCCTTGAACCTCTATTGTTTGAGGTGAATCATGAGATGCTAACAATGGTGCTAGAACCTGGACACATCAAAGGAAACCTGCAATGCTAAGGCGAAGGTTGTACTTTCCTTTTTGTCATAATAATACAACTGATATTTTGTTTGCTATATCAATCAGATATGGTATTTGGTAGCTTAAGACTCCTTAGCCTCTTAAGTATGTTGAATCTACTGTATGCTATCATGTGTGCTTTGGTTTCTTGTCTATTTGTTTCATGTGCTTGATTGACATTAAGGAGTTGATTACTAGAGAAAATACAAAAGGACTTCATCAAACAAGGATAAGCAATACTAGAGGTAAGATCTTATCCATTCTCAATCTAAGGGAACTTATGTCATATTGTCTTGTTTGTGGATAGACCCTCTCCCCTGGGCTAGAGGGATTGTCTCTATCCACAGAAAGAATCTTCCTACTCCACAAAAATATCGCGTTGTGTTGACCACAGTTAAAGATATGGGGGTGAACTTAGCCACGCTACTGCCTACAACCCTCCATATGTTGCATCAGGGGGTTTCAAACAAGATGTAGATCAGAGAGAAGGACACCCTTAAAGTCATTAGTGAGATCAAGGTAAATAATGATCAGATATTTGGAGAGAAATCTCGGGCTCTGAAAGAAACAGAAGAAGTGCCAGCACAAACTCAGAGCCTGGAGACAGTTATAATGTAGGCATGCAAGATACTTCCTGAATTAAACATTTCGGAGGATGCCATAGTGACAACAAAAATTAGGAAATTGGCTGCTGTGGTCTGCATGTCGAAGGATGAGATTGGAAAAGGCACGTTCGATTTCTAGATGAAGATATCAAAGCTTTAGCTGAAGTTGGAGCCATCCACTCTGCCAAAGGTCTAGGAGAAATGCAGAGCAACGTTCAAGAAAAACATGGGCACATTGGATACCACAATCACAGACTACACGATGGTATTTGATTAGGCCATGGAGTTATGGACAAATTGACAGGAGGACCCAAACTTGCAGAAGCTTAGAACAGACATTTGGGAGACACAATGCAAGTTTGATGAAGTCAGAGCGACTACGCCCACTTTGGCCCAAATCCAATACCTCACACAATTGCAAGAAGGAAAACAACTGCAATTACAGATTGAGGAGTTATAGAGGAAAGAGGCCCTTCTCAAAGCTAGACTATAGCCATGGATAGAGGAATCATGTCAGCTTACTCTATAAATTCAGGAGAATTTAAAGAAACTTCAGCAGATGTAGAGAATGATGTGCTTAGCAGTTGAAGGACCGATAACATAGAATCTAGTAGAAGAAGTGCAGTAGGCCGCGGTACAAAGCTCTGCTGATGTAGCAGCATTGGAGGTCTAGTTCGGTGGCCTCCACAGTAAGATCAAAGTGCCAGCTGAGTGACTCAAGGGTGACTCACCATATTTGTGTTGGGGGCCTATTAGGATAGGGTCCCAAGGGTCAATTTTGGGTTAGTTTAACCAATTTTTGTAATACATTTTGTAAATAATGTAAAGTATTTGCGAAGTGTGGAAGAGGAGCACGTAATTAAGTAGAAGTCAAAGGGGCTTTAGCCCCTTGTTTGGGTAAGTGATAGGTCAGTTTTTGAGACTCACCCATGGTCCACGAACCATGGTATTGTATGGAAAAAGCTACATATAGTTGAGTCATAACAAGTCTAAGTAAAAATCAAAGATAAAATATTTTTGTTTTTGGGCAAGTGTTAAGGCAGGAAAGCTCTATTTCCTGTACTTAGGTGAAAGGGAAAGGATCATGCGGCTGAGTACATGGAGATCTTGGCAAGTCCACAGTTGAGTGTGCAGGCCTCTGCAGCTGAGTGTGCAGGGTGGAAGAGTTTGTAAACTGAACGTTGAACTTAATAAAGATTGATTTTGGGACAAATATATTGCCTTTGAGTTTTATTCTTATTTATGTTCAAGTTATGCATTATGGCTTAATGATCTATTTTTTGTGGAATAATGTGTAATTGTTGCGTAAACCTATTGAATCTTTACTATTTATGCATGAACTAAGTAATTATCTGTTTTCGTGAAGATAAAGGTTAAATTTCTTATGAATTTTGTTGAATCGGGTAGATCTTCGTGAAGGAAGATCTAGGGTTACTATTTAGTGAATGAAAGTGGACAATATGCCTCCTTTAAGTCTATAAGATCTTATTGCAAACCTTTGTGAAGGTCTAGAAGCCATTTTCTTAGAGTTGTAATAGCTGAACATAGAAGGATACAGATCTGCATGAAGGCAAAATCTAAGCTACAAGGGTTCAAGATCACTTATCGCACTGGCTCTGGATGCATAAACCTAGTTCTAGCATCCCCCAATACTGCTTTAGGTGAGACTGCAGCTTGCGCTATGCATGTTGTTGCCGAAAGGGCCAGAAGCTAGGGTTTTTTTGGTTGGTGCGAACAACTTTGAACCTGGGTCAGGCCCCCTTAAGCCAATAGGGAACATCAATATTATTCATAAATAAAAATTATGACATGCTTAGATTATGCATTGATTACAGAAAATTGAATAAGATGACCATTAAAAATGGATACCCCTTATCAAAGATTGATGATTTATTCGATCAGTTGAGAGGAGTGACGATCTTCTCCAAAATTGATATGAGATTAGGATATCATCAAGTGTCCATCAAGGAGGAAGATATCCATAAGACAACCTTTTGAATAAGGTATGGTCATCACGAGTTTGTAGTGGTGCTCTTCGGGCTTAGAAATGACCTTGCTACTTTTATGTGCCTAATGAACAACATGGTGCATCCCCACATGTATAAATTTGTGGTTGTATTTGTCGATGACATATTGGTCTATTCAAGGAACAAGGAGGAACATGAAGAATATCTAGCAATAGTCCTATAATTATTAATAGAACACAAAATTTATGCAAATTTAAGCAAGTGTGATTTATTCCAATCTCAGATTCATTATTGCAACACATGGTCTCCAAGGATGGGATAACATTTGACTCAGAAAAGATAATGGCCATAATTGAGTGGCCATCACCAAATAATGTGACAAAAGTAAGATCATTCATGGGATTGACAAGCTACTATAAGTATTTTATCAAAAACTTCTCTAAGATAGGCCATCCAATCACCACCTTACAGAGAAAGGGAAAGAAGTTTCAGTGCACATTTGAATGTGTAGAAAGTTTTGATAAGTTTAAATAGTTTCTCACCAATGCACCAGTCTTAAGGATTGTCAATATAGAAAATGAATTCGTGATTTGTATCGAATCTTGTAAATAGGGGTTCGAGGGGGTCTTAATGCAGGAAGGGAAATTGATTTGATATGAGTAACAAAAGTTGAATGAACATGAGCTAAAATATTTTACCCATGACCTGAAGCTAGTCGTCATATCCACACATTAAAATTGTGGAGGCATTACCTCCTCGGAAGGAGATTAATGTTAATGACTAATCATGGAGGGTTGAAATACTTGTTTTATCATCCTAAATTGAATGTGAGACAAGCTAGGTGTATGGAAATACTTAGTGGATTTGAATTTGAGATCAAATATATAAATGGCAAGGAAAATAGGGTTGTCAATGCACTTAGCATAAAAGTGCAAATAAACCACCTAAAAAACATAAGTTATTATGGAACTAATATTGGAGAAAAAATTAAAGATGCAATATTATACGAGGAACAATATCAATAGATAAAGGAAGAATTACAATAGGATGGCGAGGGAGAGAAGAGTGAGGAATATAACCTCACAAAAGATGGCTTGATCAGATTCAAAAATAAAATCTATGTACCAAAAAACAGTGAATTAAATAACCTCATATTCAAGGAGTTTCATGCCAAGCCATATTTTGACCATCTAGGATATCAGAAGAACCTCACAACCATCAAGAAGTTTTATTATTGGCCTAATTTGAAGAAAGAGGTAACTGACTTTGTTGTGAAGTGTACGAAGTTCCATTAGGTGAAGGTTGAATGGAAGCACCCAACAAGATTACTACAACCTATTAGCATTCTACAATGGAAATGGTAAGTGATATCCATGAATTTTACATCGACATCGATAAGGAAATCCATGCATCATGACACAATTATCATGGTAATTTAAAAATTGAGTAAGGTAGCTCACTCTGTAGCAGTGAATTCCACCAATTTATCCAATGGATTAGCCAAAATATTCATCTAGGATATTGTGAGACTGCATGGGGTACCCAAGAAAATCATCTCATATAGAGATGCTAATTTCACCTCAACATTTTGGAAGGAACTATTCACACACTTGGGAATAGAATTGGCCTTTAGTACAATTTATCATCCATAAATGGATGGGAAAATAGAGAGAAAAAATAGGATCCTCGAAGATATGTTGAGGATGTATGTGATGCACCTACCAAAGAAATGGTTGTTGGCACTATGGTGTTGGAATTTATATTAACAAGATCTTGGTGTTTTTGGTCTTATGCATGAGTGATGGAAGCATGATTGCTGATGTTCTTGTTAGTTAGCATTGATGTCAACATCCTATGACTAGACCTAGTAGAGATGATGTTGTGGCTGCGAAGGAGATGGTTTCTAGCCATGATGTGTTGATTGGAGATGTTGTTATTGTAGGAGGATGGTGAGCTACACATGGTGTGAGATGTTATTGCTACAGATATTTGGGGTGTTGATCTCTTGGCGCTCCATATGTCTCTACTTCTCCTGGAGACATTGGTTTGTTGCTTCATGTGATGGTTTGAGGGTACTTGTTTTGGAGGTGCTTCCACTTTTTAATGCTAGAGGACTAGAGGATGCTGCTACAGAGGATAGAGATGTTTCTATAGGTGTCAGAGAGATTTAGGTTGTTTCTTGAGGAGCTAGAAGTGTTGGTCTTGGTCCTAAAGTTGGCATAATAGGTCTAGCATGTCTTAGACTTGTTCCTTGCCTATTCATTAGTTTCAGACTTGTTATAGAGGCTTGGAGGAGTGTACATGAGTAGAGCAAGATGATGGATTAGGTGGCATAATTTCTGGACTGAAGAACATATGTTTTACTTCAGTTTTATGCCTAGTTGTTGAGTATGGTGTTTGGATAGAAGTGGCAGTTTTGGATTGTACATTTTGGGAAAATGAAGATGAATTTCAAAATTCCAAGACATGGGTTTTGTGTAGAATGAACCCAATTATCTTCCCGTTGAGCAATTTTTTGAAATTCAACCGAAAATAAATATTATCTTCCCTGGATACAAGCATAGAGGCTTGTGGGAGTGACTGTAGTACCTCTGGATGTTCGCACAGTGTGTCATGAGAGCAACTAGGGACCTGGACACTTGCACAATGTGTCATGGGAGTGACTAAGCCTGTAGATGAGTTTTCTCCATGTAACTCGCGCTCCTCAAATATTTTATTTTTCTTTTATGTTATATCTTGATCAAAATTTTTGAGTACGTGGTCGGAAAAGGTCGTGTGTCTCTAGAAGCAGATCAAGTTTGAAGATATCAAAGGGATAGTGGAATTAGTGCTTGATTTGGTCAAGATGCCTTCCTAAACAAAATCTCAAGCATGTGAAAGGAGTTGTTGGGTCTTCTATAACCTGTAGCATTTACTGAGTTAATCATCTCAGGAATTTGAGAAATAGAGGAAGACATTGAGTCTATTGGGTTAATTTGATTGTCTAGTTGAGTGGTGTGTGTGAGAGCTTGGAGAAGAGCCTACAAGATGCATGTTTCTTTGGTGCATAATTTCTGAAGCAGTTTGTAGTTGTAGCACCAGTGCATAATTACTGCATAACATAAATAATTACTGAGAGGAACATATATAAGAAAATAACCAGCAACAACCATAAACAAATAAACACACATGTTTATCCCGGAAAACCCCAACCATTATAAAATTTCATTATCCTTGGCCAAAACTCTCGCAAATCTGGCCAAGTGAGCATTCACCGCTCACCTACAAGCCTTGCATTACATGAAGTCCTTCCAGCATTTTATAAGCTCCATTACATATAATAACACGGGCAGAATACTATGGGTGCAAAATACCATGTGTCCCAAAACCATCACTATTCAACTTGGTAAACTTTGACTCTATCCTAAGTCAAGTTTACCTAACAAGTGGAATTAGTGCTTGATTTGGTCAAGATGCCTTCCTAAACAAAATCTCAAGCATGTGAAAGGAGTTTTTGAGTCTTCCGTAACCTGTAGCATTTACTAAGTTAATCATCTCAGGAATTTGATAAATAGAGGAAGACATTGAGTCTATTGGGTTAATTTGATTGTCTAGTTGAGTGGTGTGTGTGAGAGCTTGGAGAAGAGCCTGCAAGATGCATGTTTCTTTGGTGCATAATTTTTGAAGTAGTTTGTAGTTGTAGCACCAGTGAGCTGAAGTATATTTCAGCCGTTATGTTTATGCAATGAGTGAGTTGTTGGTGTGTGATTGCATTAGTGATTGAGGAGATTGCTTTGATCCTTATGTGGAGAATTTTATATGGAGTTTTGATGGCATCTATTGCTACATATTTATTTGTGATTTGATGTTATGTTGCTGCAGTACTCATGTTGAGAAATTTTTCAGAGTCCATTTTGAAAATAGATGAAAGGAGGCTCACATGGAGATAGTGAAGGCATGGAGGCTTTGAGTAGACAGTGACTTTGTGGATTCGGTAGAAGGAAAAGTTTTTTCCATCTAATAGGAGTTGGATAGTCCCATCAGAGTGGGGCGAAGATCAACTGAACATGGTGGCCTTCACTAGATGGTAGTCCAAAGATTTTAAAGAGAAACAGGTTCCTATCTGAAAGGACCATAATACTGTGAAAGAACCAAGTCTTCAAGGCTCATTGGAGTGAGCTTATCCATGTATAATTTGTTCAATTATTAATAATAGAATTGAGCAATACAACAACAACATTGTGGGTTTTTTCCTAGTATGGGTTTTCCACTAGAAACACATGTGTCATTGTGTTGATTGATTTTTTGGTTGCATGTTTATTTGCGTTGCACTTATCTCTAATTATATGTTTCAATATATGCATGCCAAATATTAAATAATTGGAGGAAAAGTTTAAAGTGCCTCACAATTGATTCACCCCTTTGCAGTAGTGAATATATTTCCAACAATTAGATTAGGGGTTTGTTGGCAGAAATTGTTTTTGTTTTTGTTTTCTTTTGTTTTGTTTCGTTTTTCTTTGTTTTTTTTGTTTTGTTTTTTGTTTTGTTTTGTTTTGTTTTTTGTTTTTTTTCTTTTTTTTGTTTTTTTTATTTTTTTTCTTTTTTCTTTTTTCTTTTTTTTGTTTTGTTTTTGTTTTGTTTCTGTTTTTGTTTTTTTTTTGTTTTTGTTTTTGTTTTGTTTTGTTTTCATTTTCGTTTTTGTTTTTTGTTTTGTTTTATT
>APFE030800378.1:41887-55899 GCA_000404065.3 Pinus taeda
TATTATTTTCTTTTCTTTTTCTTTTTCCAGAATGCTTGTCCTCGATGCTGCAAATTACAAGGTATGACACAAAAATGTAAAATCTCAAATTTTATCTTGTGGATCTAATATTTGGAAAGTAGTGTTTGAAGGTTGTGGCAAAGATACAATTCCAGATGAAGTTTTGCAGTAGGATGTACAAGAACAGTGTATAATGTATGAGAATCTTCATAATTATGATATCAAGATACCAGTGGATTTAAAATGTATCAAAGAGTTGTGGGATAGGCTAGAATCCATATTTTGGAGATGGTACCAACAACAATTTTGAAAATGAGAAGAAGAGCAATAAGAAGAAGAAAAAAAGGAAGAATGAGAAGAAGGGCCTCCAAAAACAAGAGTCTCATTCTTCCAATGCACATTATTCAACAAATGATGAGAAGAGATCAAAAAATAATGCACCTAAAGGTATAGACATTAATGATTTTTTGTTGAGTTACAATTTTGATGATTCAGATTTAGATCATGTTGATGCACATAATGAAGATGAGAATGATGTTAAGATTCTTAGAGCTGAGATTTCTAGAATAACAAATGCATGCAAGGATCGAGAAAAATTGTTTCAAATATGTGATGATAAGGAGGCCAAGCTCAAAGAAGAGATAGTGAGCTTAAAAGTTAAAATGGCAGAATTTGAAAGAGTTGATGAAGAAATGAGGAAACAATATCAAGTAGAGGTAGAAGAGATTGAGAAATTAGAAGTTGAAATTGTGTCCTTGAGAAAGAAGTGTAATATGGAGAAGAGTACCATGGCCTTGGATAATTTTCTTGAAATCCAAAGATCACCATTGGATAAATCCGGTCTTGGATTTCAAAAGGGTGAATCTAGTTTGCATGTAGGTAAGAACATCACAGAAGAACGTAAGAACTCTGTTGCAAACAATGCTAGGAAAAAGATGAAAACCAAGGAACTAAGAAGTAGATCTAGCAGCAAGTTAGCAAACAAAAGAATCAACAACAAAAAAGCAAGCAAAATGAGCAGCCAATCAAGTAGAAAAACCAGCAGCGGAGAAGAAAATCTCAAGGAGCACCTACATTCAGAAGATCATTTTCTCCTATAGATGATCATAGTAGCTCCATTAGATTTCAAAGGAAGCAAATTCCTTTCATGCATGAGATACAATGCTACAATTGTCACAAGTTTTAGCATATTGTAGCAAATTGTTGGAGCAAAATGTATAGACCATATCAGTAGAGATTCCAACAATATTAGCAGCTAACGAGAATGGCCAATAGGTATACTTGTGATATTTATGGTTATTGTAACTCATGTCACTTGTTTGGCCATAAGGCAATAGATTGCAGGTCTAACCATTAGAGGAGAGATAGATTTCATTCATGGTTTAGATTTGGCATGAGCAGAAGAAGAGTTGATCCTCTTAGCCATGTGGAGTGCTATATTTTCCATATATTTTCCCATATGGCAAGAGATTGCTTGTTGTCCCGTTACTCAAGGAAAAATCGTCAAGAGATTGTTTTTTGCACAAAACTAGTGAAGGAAGGGAAGAAGCAAATAAAGGAAGAAAGGAAGCAACCTAAGACCATGTGGAAGAAGAAGGAGCTTAAGCTCTTCAACTAGTGAAGAGCATTCCCTCCTGCAGTCCATGGTTATTTCATGCATACTTATTGTTAGGTGCGGGATCCCCCATTGGCATTTTTGGGGCTTAAAGCCTAGATTTTGGTCCAATTTTGTAATCCTAATGTAAAGACTCTGCATTTTGTGGGCATAGAGCGAGTATATGTTAAAGAGTTATGGGTTTTTCCGCCCTTATTTTGATAATGTAATGTCGGTTGTAAAAGATCTACCCATGGTCCACGGACCATGGGATTGTATAAATAGAGATAAGCTCTAAGTAGATAGATAAATATAGGAAGAAATCAATGATGGAATGATGTATGAGAGATAGCTCTGAAGTAGAAGTCTAAGTTTTGGGTCGTAGTGTAGTTATAGGCTCTGCAGATGAGTGCGCAGACCCTTGCAGCTGCGTGCGCAGGGTGAGTCGAGTCTATAAGCATCCGGAATTATCAATAAAGAGAAGTATTCTATAACTTTTGCATCTTTATTTCATGTTTATGCATCTGTTATATTGGGTACGAATTTCACTTCTAATGCTTATATGATGTGTGAATGTGTATAACTGCATTGGTTAAATGAACGCAAGTAAGAAAATATGTTTACGCGAAGCTAAATAAGATATGTTAATAAGATAAGTAAGATACTTATGTAGTCTGGGAAATATCACAGTTCGCTGCCCTAGCATCGCGATAGCATATCAGCCCCCAATTAGGGCTGCATGGAAGCTAATTTTAACATTTCGTGAAGGTACTGAAGGGTAGAAAAAATGGATAAGAAAACTGCGCGAAGGCAGGTATAGTTGGAATAAATCGACATCACATCCATCTCAAGGGTGAAGAAGTTTGGTTCCAACAACCCTCCATATTGCATCAGGTGAGACTTCAGTCTGCACTCTGCGGGCTGATGCCGAAAGGGCCAGTAGTGTAGGGATTTGTTTGGCTAACTAACGCTGAACCTGGGTCAGACCCCCACAAGCAACCAAATAGTTTCGTTGTCGGGACCAAAATCTGCATGAGAGATATGCGATGTCATATCATTGAAATCCAACTAAGAAAGAAATCGAAGGCTGGTTGGACAAAAGGATTCACAATTTCGCGGCATAGGAGAACAGAAACCCGTGATTGTCAAAAGAAAAGTGGTTGGACCAATACCTGTATACAAAGATCCATGAAATATTTTTTTGCATCCTTCCCTACTGAGCTATACGAGTGGATTGCGAAACTAGCAGATAGCCAAGGAAGGTGGAAACCTGATAATCCTATTGTGTGGACCCAAGAGCTAGTACAAAGGTTGGAAGCATCAAGGGATAAGATTGTGTACACCGTTGATCATTAGCTCAATCGAATTATGGGAGGATTTGTTACTGAGTTCACGATCGACACCTCAATCAGCTACAGTGAGGTAGAGCGACGCTTTATCAAAGGACCGCAAGGTAAGTACATAAAATCTCTAAATACTTGGATTAAAATGTTGTCATGCAAAAGACAGGTTATGCAGTTACCTTGATGTTTGGGACTACACAAAGTGGAAAAAGTTACAAAAACAAAGGAAATAAGGGTTCAGAAAACAGCCCCTTTATTTCACCACCACTAAGGGATGAAGAGGGGATAACAAAGGTCTCTTCATGAAGTGCTATTCAATTGATAGGACAGGGATTTCCACGAATACCACCTCCATATTCACTGCCATCACCTCCAACTTTACCCGTACCACCTCCACCACCACCAAGATTTAGCATGGAAAACACAATGAAGTTGCCTTTGTTCAAAGGTTTGGGAAATGAGGATCCAGACCGATTCTGATTCATTGTGAGGGCTGTATGGGAAGCTAAAGGTGTTATAGATGATAACACAAAGAAGGAAACGCAACTTAGTGCTATGCAAGATCGCGCGCTAACATGGTATATTAAGTACTCCAACGATAACCCGAATGCTAGAGTAGCGAACATCTAAACAACATTTAATACGGAATTTAGCAGGCCTAAATCCGAAGCATGGTCGATTGTGGGATTCAAAGAGATCACGATGCTACTAGGTGAGACTTTGGAACTAGTTCAAAGGCTGAAATGTACGATCCATGAAGCCAACATAAATGTGACAGATGGAAAACATCGCGAGTGGTTTGTAGCCTCGCTATTACCACACTTACGGAGTGCACTATCGCAGCAGAAGATAACAATTCAAGCAAGGGCCTTACAGATTTCTGTGAGACTACATGAGACCCCGATGCAAGATCCTAATCTAGGAGTTTAGCAAATCCACAGGCAACTGAAGAATCTATGCCTTGAGATGCAAAGCTTGAATCAGGATAGAATGGTTTGGCCAGAGGTACGTGAAGAAGTATGGTGCATGAAATGCAAGAGTTAGGGTCATGACAAAGACCACTACCTGATATTTACAAATTACCTTGCAGGAGGAGGAACGATGCCTTTAAGACCAGAAGCTCAAGCAAGACCTAGCGCGGCGCCTTCCTTGTGGCGAGATATTTTTCAAATAGCTAAAAAACATGCCACGGATAACTACTTCCTATTACAGAAGTATACACAAACTCCGCAATAGTTGTTCTGCAAATTTTTTGGATCGGTGGGACATGATGAGCTACCTGTAGGAGCTATGAATTGATGATGGATAAAACTCCCACCTACAGGGTTTAGGTCAAAATGCAGCCCCTTGACCAGAATGCAGGGATGGCACAAACAAGATTTCTAGGGCGTGGATGAGGCCAAGGTGGAGGAGGATCTGGTAGAGGTCATGGACAGTTGATTTGCTACAATTGCAGAGGACCAGGACACTATGCCCGCAATTACACTAATCCAAAGCACCCATCATGCAAAGATTGCACGTTCGTTGATCATAAAATAGAAGATTGTCCTATGTTGATAGCCAGGATAAATGATAAAGTAGTGTTATCACCTCCCCTGACTCATAACCTATAGATGATTAAGTCTGAGTCGCGCGAGGAAGACCCGAATGTAGATATAGTTTTCCGGAGTGGAATTGTGACAGGGGATGACAAGGGAAAACAACCAGAAGATAGTACATGGGTTTGCAAAGCCCCGGTGAAAGAGGCTGAGTTTGATTTGGAGCGCACTCGGGAAACCTTCATGGAAGCTAAGAAGAGATTCACTGAGGCCTCCACTTTAGGCAGCAAAGATATATCGGAGCTAGAGATGGACCCATATATGCTCATAAATTTCTTGGAAACCTATATGAAGTTACTACACGATAGTAAGGATGTAAAATGGTTATAGGAATTGATCAATATATGTGTTGGGACCATGCCAAGTGAACCATGCGTAGTCCGTAAAATCGGAAATCATAAGACAAGGATGGGACATGAAATGTGACTCACCACGTAGATCGGAGAATAGAAGATGGATCAAGTCATTCTAGTTTTGGGATCAGATTTGAACGTTCTAACGAAGCAAACATGGGAGCACATGGGGAGACATGCACTGCAATGGTCTCTGATTCAGCTAAGGATGGAGAATCAGTAGAAAATCATACCCATGCGGTGGCTGCAGGCAGTGACCGTGGATATTGAGGGAGCGAGTGTGCTCATAGATTTTGAAGTAATAGAGATTGTTAATGACAACAATCCATACCATGTGCTCTTGGGAATTGACTAGGCTACTAATATGAATGGGGTAATCAATATGAAGACGTGAAAGATGATCTTTGGGAAGAAGTCACTACGTGTAATAATACCCCTAGATCCTGCTAAAGGATCACACTATACAGAGCCAGTCCGTGACTATGAGAGTGATGATGATCTGGACTGCATCTATACGATAACAGAATGAGAGAAATAATGGGTGCATCCCACCATGAATGGAAAAATTACATGGGAGCACGAGAGTTCTTTCACTTCGGATTCCGATGAAGAAATAGAACGTTGGTAGAATCAGTTACATGAAGTAACTATGTTGAATTGAAATATGATGACCAAGTCGTTGTGTTGTGTATCGTCAGAGGTAATAAACATGCCTATTTATGATGGTATAAATGAGGTATATATCTCTCTAGATGCATTTGAAAATGAGGTGCTAGAAAAGTCATGCTTCCAAGCCTTAGACTGGGCACTGCACGCTACGCCCGCAAGATGGTGGGGTACGCACAAGGGGAGTTTTGATGATTGGCACGAATGTCAGAAAATAATGAAAACATGATTTAGGAAGCCTAAGATGCGACTAATAGACAAGTACGTTGGGTAGAATGATCTGTGTGCACATCTGGCCAAGTGGACACAAGGTTATGGAGAAAATCCACAACCTGAGTGGGTTCACCTATTATGTCATACCCTAGATGTTATCCCAATAAATTGGGCTTCACGATGGGATAGGTGAATGGGATATCCTGCATGAAGGATTCATGATGACATTTAGTTTTGAGAATGGTTTTTATGGTATTCATGAAGTGCTGTAAGAGGTGAAAGTAGGCATATTTAGGATACCGCAAGATCCTTTAGACTTGATGTAGCCTGAATGGGCTACTCAACTGAGTCACACACTGGAATGTTATAATGTAACTATTGAACAAGAGGATGAGGATGTGCAAAAGATTAACATTCCAGAGACAAAATGCCACTGCGAGGTTCAAGGACCACCAATTGAGAACCCTGATATAACTACTCCAGTAAAAACTAGACAGGTGAACATTGGTATGGAGGCAGAACCCAATTTTGCAAAGACTGGAGACTACTGGGACGATGCACTGGTGGATAAGGTTGTTGAATTACTCCATGAATATTAGGACTTATTCCCTACCAAGTTTACGGATTTGGAAGGAATAATTGGAGACATGGGAGTGATGAAGATCACGCTAAAGCCTGATGCGAAGCCAGTTAAGTAGAGGCCTTACCACCTAAATCCAAAATACAAGGAGAAGGTTTGCTTACAGCTAGAAAATGCTAGCAGCGGACATCATTGAGCCTATGGAAGAGTCTGATTGGGTAAACCCAATGGTGGTGCAAGAGAAGAAGGTGAAGGATGAGATAAGGATATGTGTGGATCTTAGAAAGTTGAATGACACCTGTGTGCATGATCCTTTCCCAACTCCATTCACAAACGAAGTGTTGGACAATGTAGACGGCCAGGAAGCATACTCCTTCACTGATGGGTTATTTGGGTACCACCAAATCAAAATCGTGCTAGAGGATAGGAGCAAGACAACCTTTGCGACTAAGTGGGGTTGCTTTCAATATACTATAATGCTTTTTGGGTTGAAGAATGTGCCTGCTATCTTTTCGCGCGAGGTTGTTGCAGAATTGAAGGAATTTATTCATAAGTTCCTGGAGGTCTATTTTGATGACTGAACTGTATTTGGATTGGTTAAGCACCATGTAGTGAGCTTGCACTTGATGTTGGATACCTGTCAAAGATACCAGATTTCACTCAACCTTAAGAAGTGTTTGTTTTGTGTTCCTTTTGGGAACCTATTGGGACATGTGGTTTGTAGACAAGGACTGATGGTAGACCCCATGAAGGTCACAGTGATTCTAAACTTGGAAGCATCGTGGAGTATGAAACAGTTGCATGCTACCTTGGGACATACAGGATATTACAGAAAATTTATCAAAGGCTATGCCCAGATCACCGAGTCGATGGATAAATTGTTGAAGAAGGATGTCTCTTTCTGTTGGAACGATGACTGTAAGAAAAGCTTGGATATATTGAAATACAAGATGATTATGGCACCGTTTCTAGTCTTCCTAAACTGGAAGAAAGAATTTCATGTACATATTGACGCGTCATGTATAGCATTGGGAGCAGTACTAACATAGGATGGCAGAGAAGGCTTGGACCACCCTATCGCATTCACAAGTCGTAGATTAACCAAAGCAAAAAATAAATATTCCACCATTAAACGCGAGCCACTAGCTGTGGTGTATGCGCTCTAGAAGTATTGACACTACCTCATAGGTGGTCAATTTAAGATGTACACAGATCAGTTTGTGCTAAAGTACCTAGTCAATAAGCCTGTGTTTGGGGGGCACATCTATAGATGGCTCTTATTGTTCCAGGAATATGCTTTTGAAGTTCTTGTGAATCCTGGATGACTGAACACGGGACCCGACCACTTGCCACACATCGAGATAGGAGAGGATCCCACTAGTTTGGAGGAAGGATTACCTGACACGCAACTTTTTGTTGTGTGTGTCACGGATGGACATTTCGAGGATATAATACACTTCCTAACAATTGGAACTGCGTCGGAGGGATACTTTGTCGAGCAAAAGAAGTGCACGCGATAGATTTCTCTGTCATTGATGGGCATCTATACAAGATGGGGACTGATGAGATATGGCAAAGGTATGTACCTGAGTTTGAATGCAGTAGCATCCTCATAGATGCTCATGGGGGTATTGCGAGAGGACATTATGTAGGAAGAGTAACTGCACGTAAGATTCTACGAGCATGGTTGTGGTGGCCAACGCTTCATCAGGATTCAAAATCATATTGCAAGGTGTGCGACATATGTCAAAGAACAGGAAGGCCCTTGTGGAGGGATGAAATGCCTTTGAATCCACAAATGAAGTTGCAACCTTTCAAAAAGTGGGCAATAGATTTTGCAAGACCGATTTAGCCACAAGGGAAGACAGGCGCAAGGTATATTATCACTGCGACAAAGTACTTGACTTGTTGGGTAGAAGCACAACTGGTAAGGGATTTCATGGGTGTGACCATTGCGAAGTTTCTATTTGAACATGTACTGATGTGATTTGGGTGCCCAATGATCTTGATGAGAGATTGGGGTATGCACTTTCTGAACAAAACAATCAGCACACTGATAACAATTTCAGGTGTATCATCAAAATAACACACCTTATCACCCATAAGCTAACAAGATAGTGGAGTCGTTCAAAAAATTACTAGAGACCACACTGACCAAGGTATGCAAAACTCAGCGCAGTGATTGGGACCTACACATACCTACAATATTCTGGGCTTATCAAACAACGTACAAGAAGTTAACAGGACAGACACCATTTAGGTTGGTATATGGGGTTGAAGCTGTATGCCTATGGAATACATCATGCCTAGTCTACGCATAGCAATGCTCACAAGTATGATGGATTGAAAATCCCTAGAAGAGAGGCTTGCACAGTTGGATGAGCTCGAAGAAGAGAGGTTTTTGGTTGGATTTCACCAGCAGGTCCAAAAGCAACGTGAAAAGGCATGGCATGACAGACATATTAAGCTGCATAGCTTTAAGGTGAATGACTTGGTGCTATTGTATGACAGTATGTTTGATACATTTCCAGGGAAATTCAGAATGCGTTGGCTCGGGCCGTATGTTATTAAGGAGATCACCAATGGTGGTGCAATCCAACTAGTTAAGTTAAATGGAGATCCCTTCCTAGGAAAAGTGAATGACAGTCATTTTGAATCCATACACAAGTGGTCTGACCATCTGACTAGTCAATAGAAGCATAGTCTTAGCACTCCAGGTAGCTAAAAGGAGGCATGGGACTATAAATTAAACTGTAGGGAGCTGCGTGATTTCAAGACTGCTCGAAGCAATGAAGTTTCATAGGATCTGCGATAACGCGAAGACAATTGTGCTCGCATGCAGGTCTACCGGAAAGTGACCGTTAAAGTCATTATTGACGATTTGATGGTTAGTTTCAAGCCAAATGGAGTGGGAGGCAACCATTTAAGGCAAACTTTATGGGCTAGATTCTTGAAAATATTCCACTAGTCTAGCATTAATTGACTGAATGTGGGGGGAATGGGCAAATTCAAATTCAAAAGGCCCTATAAATTACAAGTGGTTTTCTAATGAACAACACTTGGCATTTTGAGAATTGAGTTATTGCGCGCTCAAGTATATATGAACCGAGACCTATTCGAGACCCTAAAAGTGAATTCATTGTTTGAGAAACTACCAGATACACTGCAAGAATTGTGGAATAATCTTATGTCAGCACCCGCAAAAGCCATGGACATAGAAGTAATGACAATCAAGGAAGCCGCGCAGGAAATTGCAGTACTGGAAGCCCCAAAGGGCACCGGAATAATAGTTGAGGTCACTAAATCACCTAGAACACCGTGACCTAAGAAGGATAATCAAGCTATGATCCTGGTGCATGACTCACCAAGAAACCCACATAGGACCAAGCTCACCTTGCAAGAAAAGGGGAAGGCCATTAATCTCGAGGTTGATGAGGAGGAATCTAAAATCCTGGTGACAGAGGAGAATGTAAATATGGAAGTTGAAACCCAGGGTGCGGACCTTATTACCAAGTTGCTAGAATATGTTCCTCCTTGCAAGGGCAAAGCTAAAGTGCTGAAGGAAATAGATGAGAGCAAGAGCTCTATGCAAACTCTGCTACTACCAGATGATATTTCTTTTGAGGGACTGCACTTGGTGTGGGTTCCTATGTTGAAGTTTGAAGATTAGGACCTCATAGACCATGAGAAGTTCCTGCACTTAGCAACTGAGAAGCTAATGCGCTAGAGGATTGACGTGGCTGCTGGAACAATTCAATTGGAGTTGTGGACATGGCTCAGAAGTGTAGAGAAAGACAGGTTGCTAAACCTGCTCTAGGTGTCGCATTACCACCGCGCCCCAATAACCGTCTTCGTCATTAGGCAGCTACTCTACTTAGTGCATGATGGGTGTTTATGGCTGGAGGAGCCCATTCCCATCACAAAAGATTTCATTCATCGAATTACATGGCTACCTTGCTCAGGGGAGGATCCAGCCAATATTTCCGAAGGAAAAGGTGGTGAGTTGGCCCTTGTGAAAGCAATGAAGAAGAGGTTCAACTTGGAGAAGAAGAAGTGAGGCTACGAGATCTCTAGCATTAACAACCCTGCAGTCAAGGTTGCAACACAAATCCTAGAAGGGAAGGTGATGCAGAAGTGTCGCACGGATGAGGTGCCTACACCCGTGGTTGCACTAGCAGCCCAATGTGCAAAAGGATTCCAGTTTAACTGAGTGAAATATCTATGTAGCGAGTTCCTTACGAACTATCGTGAGGTATGGGAGTAGGGAAGAATTTTTCACTACGCATGACTCCTGTTGTCAATAGTACTGGTGGCATGGAAGCTGCCCAAAGATAGCCAATTCCCTTTGGTCATGATGGACCTTCCATAGGCGGCGAAGTACACTTCGCTGTGGGTGACCAAGGACATGCAATGTATCAGAGAAAGTAAGATATTCTGGGTCCTAATGGGAATGAACATCTGAATGGGGGCCGATCGCAAGCCATAATTGTCACCCACAGTCTATGCCAGTTTGCAGAGCTTTGCAGAGTTCAAAGAGGATTTCCACCATGTCTTCATCAAGGTGTGGAAGGACCCTACAAAGACCTAGAACAACTTACCATATTTGGTGCCTGATGACGTGATATTTGCAGTCCTTGAGTCTTGGCCACTAGAGTGGCGTGCTCTAGCTAGCTCTATGGTGGAAACGGACAAGTCCACTGTGCAGTGCAAGAATGAAGAGACCAATCTTCAAATGGCACAACTAGCAGAGAAGCGTAGAAAAGAGAAAGCAGAGGCTAAGGCTCAGGAAGCACGCGATGCCATCAAATTGGTAGAGCAGTAGAAAACAGGAGAAGAAGAGCACAAAGGACAGAAGTCACCTTCGCCCGGCACTGAGGCAAAAATAGAGACCGAATAAGGTGGTGTGGACATGCAAACAACATCCAAAAAACTCAAGCATCCACGATAACAAGAGCAGGCAGTGTGGCAAAAGAAAACAAAGGCATCCAAAACGTCCTTCGACCCAATCACCCTCACTGAGGGGGATTTTCATGACATCAAAGAAATGGCAAGGGATGTCACCATGGAGGCCCTCCAACAATTTGAAGAACAAGAACAACTGGTATTAGGGGCTCTTCGAACGGAACTACAAGAGTTACAGGTTCGTACTCCACAGGCTGACACAGTGTCCACCAGCCTCGCGATTGACGTTGTAGCTACCAAGGAGATGTTGTGCAGAAGGGTGACCAACGCAGTACTACTACTTGATGGGGTTCTCACTATAGAAAATGAGGACAACATGCCTATGGTTAGCAATCTGAAAGGGGTAGGATTGAACATGGTGGCACTCCCTCGGGAGATGCTCTGCATCTTACAAGATGGAGTCACACGAAACTCAGGGCCCGGGAGAGTCGCGCTCTGTAGGTGATGAGTGAGCAGCACATCAACATTGAGCAGCTGGGCCTGCAGCGCAATGAAGTAGTAGAGCAGAATAAGAAAATAATGCAAGTTGTGGAGGAAGCTTTCTAGATGGTCTCAGAGTTGGACATTCAGGCAGAAGAATTGGTGGAGGTGCGCATCCGCAAATCGGCCACAAGGGTGCGTGACACTCGAGCAAAGATGGCTAGGATTCACCTGGGGCTAGACTTGTAGATCGCATAACTATAGTTGAAGGCCCAACCTTCAAATCTGTCAAAATTCAGAGAACAGCATACCATCGTTGTTACAACAGCAACAACGGCAGTTGACAGTGTAGTGGCAGACTGCATGCAGTTGTTCGAATAGTCATTCAAGGTCCTAACCACCCTGCAGGAGAACCCGAATGTAGAGCACCTAGAGATAGAGGCGCGCAAGCTACAATAGAGGTATGACAGAGTAAAAGGGATCGCACAGATAGTTGCCGTTACATAGAGACTTGCACAGATGCAAGAGGCAAAGGCACTCAAGGAATAGGTGGATGCTGCTTTGCATAAGGAAATAATCTTAAAAGCACACCTAAAACCATGGATAAATGAGACTTACATGATTATAGCCTCCATTGAAGGAAATCTCATGAAACTGCATGCAGCTTAGCAGAATATTCAGAGCGGCAGTCACCGAACAGTGCGTGGAAGAAGTCTAGTAGGCAGCCGCTCAGTGCATTGCCGACATTGTGGTGATCCAAATAGAGTTGGGAGGTCTTCACGCTAAGATCTCTGCACCTGCAGAGTGACTCAAGGACAAGTCACGATGTTTTTGTTGGGGGGCTGTAGGGCACAAGATCCCCCAAGGGAATTTTTGGTGCTTAAAGCCCATATTTTGGTCCAATTTTGTAATCTTAATGTAAAGACTCTGCATTTTGGGGGTGCGGAGTGTGTAGATGTTAAAGAGTTATGGGGTTGTCCGCCCTTATTTTGATAATGTAATGTTGGTTGTAAAAGATCTACCCATGGTCAGCGGACCATGGGATTGTATAAATAGAGCTAAGCTCTAAGTAGATAGATAAATAGAGGAAGAAATCAGTGACGAAATGATGTATGAGAGATAGCTTTGAAGTAGAAGTCTAATTTTTGGGTCGTAGCATAGGTAGAGGTTCTGCAGTTGAGTGCACAGAGGCCTAGAAGTCTGCAGCTGAGTGCACGGACCCCTGCAGCTGAGTGCGCAGGGTGAGTCGAATCTATAAGCATCTGGAATTATCAATAAAGAGAATTATTCTATAATTTATACGTCTTTATTTCCTATTTATGCATCTATTATATTGGGTATGAATTTCACTTCTAATGCTTATATGATGCACGAATGTGTATAACTGTATTGGTTAAGTGAATGCAAGTAAGAACATCTGTTTACGTGAAGCTAACTAAAATTTGTTAATAAGATAAGTAAGATACTTAACGTAGTTTGGAAAATATCAAGCAGCGCAAAAGCATATCAGCCCTAGTTAGGGCTACGTTGAAGCCGATTGTAACATTTCGTGAAGGTGTTGAAGGGTACAACAGAGGGATAAGCAACCTGCACAAATGCAAGTATAGTTGGAATAAACCGACATCACATCCATCTCAAGGGTGTGGAAACTTGGTTCCAACATCCCCCCATACTGCTTCGGGTGAGACTTCCGTCTGCGCTCCACGAGTTGATGCAGAAAGGGCCAGTAGTGTAGGGATTTGTTTGGCTAACTAACATTGAACCTGGTGTTAGCGCTTGGAATTTACCTAGGCTGAGATAGACAAACTCTCAAGGCTACATCAAACCATTTCACCTCGTAGCTAGCCCTACGAGGTATGAGAAGGCTCTCTCGGGTCAGATTCGGTAGATCTTTCAATATGATAAGCTGACCAATTAGGAAACAAGGATTTTAGGCTAGTAAACTGATATGGGGAATTGGTTTAGAGTTTTTGGATTTTTTGGTGGCAATTGGAGGGAGTGCAATTCAGGGTGCGGGGATTGAGCTCAGTTTTTGCAGGTGATTCCTTGGGGCAAGGTAGGAATCTATGCTGATGCCTTTAGTTGAAAGAGATGATCAAGGAGGAAAGGAGAAAAGCTAAAGAGGGAAAACAATGAATTTGAATCCTCTCTAGACGGTGGAAAACATAAAATTTAAACAAAATTGAAAGCTGAGCATGGCATGCATGAATTCAAACTTTATCACTTCTTTTGTTTAAATAGCAGCAAGAGATTAAGGAATGGAACACATAAACACACTTACAA
>APFE030800378.1:55919-80033 GCA_000404065.3 Pinus taeda
TTTTTAGAAATTTGGGATGGGAAATACATTTGTTGCAAATGAAATAAGAGAAAGATATGTATTAACATCAGTGAATTAAATTTAAAGGAAACAAGGGAGGGATAAATAGGACTAAAAACCTTGAAAAACAAGCAAACCCTAGCATATTTGCCTACATTGACAACATTTAAATTCACCATTTCTCTTGCACACTTTTTTGAAGAAAACAACCATGAGACTTGTCATCATGCATTCATCACTTGCCATCATGGACAAATTCGGAACTTACCTGGTCGATTTAGCAATTTAGGAGGGCGATTTTAATTGTTTGAGCAATTTTCTGGCAAAAACAGATCTACCGGTCGCACCTCTGCTCTACCGGTCGCTCTGGCCTGACCCATCGCACCAGTTCTGGAAATACACAGAGGGAGTGGCTCTGACCCGTCGCACCTCGCCCAACAAGTCGCACTTCTGATCTATCGGTCGCTCCTCCAGAAATGACTGAAATTGTATCAAAATCGCCCTGTTTTGATTTCTCTTTGTGTCTTGCAAGTTTACAATGGTATAATGAGGCCATAAAGAGAGCTTTTGGGTCTTTATAGGTCCACTTTAAAACAAATATTAAAACATTAAACCCACTTTCAAATGTTGCATGTTTTGGCATTTGCTTTAACACTATTTGTTTTAATTTTCACTTTGCCTGGAATGGATTTTTTAAGTGTTTTTACTTGGTTCTTTTTGCAGATAAATTCTCTGATGGATACTGATGAGGAAACCAGGGTATTGCCGGCATTCTGAAGATTTATGAAGACTTTCCTTATTTTTGCCGTTTCACATGACCTTGAGTTTAAAAAAAACAAGTTTTTTAAACCAAGGTATTAATGAGCTGCAGCTGATGAAAAATATCAAGGAACATGGTTACATACCTCCTTCTGGCTTGCTGGAGACCATTGGACTTCAGACTCATGACTTTGAAATGATTTTGACCGAAACCCTAAACCTAGGAAACCCTAGACCTAGACTTGGGGTTTACACAAGACAAAACTGCAATAAGTGAGACACAAGTTTTTCACATGATATGATGATATGACCTGATTCCAGCAAAGCCAAGAAGGGAACAAGACCAGCTCTTCCATCAGTGTTATGGCATGCCTAATGGGATGCAAAACTGATGCTGATGAGACACCTACATATGCATATGCAAAGAGCTGTTGATCACTGATGGCGGGCTTAAGACCGACACTAACACCTAGGTCAGGCCCCCACAAGCCAACACTTATTAAGGGTTGTAGATTATGAGAGATGCATAACCTCAGGGGGGAGCGTATTATGAAGTTTACAATAGCATATGAATAGTTCATTTCAGCATCATGCACATTCAGGTCCACAAGATCAACCTGTCTTATTGGAGGTGAAGTGTATTTTTATGTCTGGTCTCTTTTCTTCTAGTTTATTTATCAGTTGGATCAACTATTTTTGTTACTGATGGTTTTTGGAGCAACTGCATGTTGGAGTGTTTATGATTTGTTTGTTGATATGGCAGCCATATAATTACTATACATGCATTGTCTAGTTGTGATGAGGGATCACACATCCAGGGGTAGCATTTGTGCTTCCAAATGGTTTTGAAATGTGTTGGCATTGTGTTTCAGGAAGTTTTTTGTTGTTGCTGCCACACATTACATGTTGGACAAGATAGTATGGTTGTATGGAAATTTTGGCATTTCTTTTGTTGCAGGATGGTATGCTTGAATGCATAGTTGGTATTTTGATTATGATCTTACTGTTAGATCATATTTACTATATATTTTCATGCATATGTTGTTGCCTTGGAGATCATATGTTGTGTTGGATTTAGTTCATTTAGAGTATTGTTACAAGTCTATTTGGGAACATCACTCCTGACATTCAGATCAATACAATTAGGGCTCATCAAACCCTAATTCAGTTGTTACATGCCCTAGACAAGTCATCAAATTGAATGCTTCCATCCATCAAAGTTTCCTAGCTTGAAATCTTGCTGAAATTCCTCCTTGGGACACCACCACAGCCTTGGTCAGGGGTAACTGTGCTGCAGATTAGGTAGGCCCATTTAGGCCTACACTGCAATGCACTTAGGCCCTCTTTGACCTCTGCTGGATGAGAATGACCGAAATTCACATTGTATTCTAGGAATATTCTCTGGTTCTAGAGCATTCTAGAAGGATACCCATATCTTATCTCATCCTATGAGGTCAACTTTGGATAGGCTATGAATCAATTAGCCCGTTATCCTCTCATCCCTTTCTCCATGGAAACTAACTCCAATTTTGGAAGGCCATTCAAGGCCTAGTTTATGACATAACCATCTATATTTACTTATAAATTGACCACTCATTAGAGTAATCAGGAAACTAGAATTTGATTATTGTAGAGAAATATTGTTTGTTTGAGATTTGAGTTCATGTCAAGTAATGCTATTCTGCTAGATTTGTGTGCTTTCGGTGTGACGAGGGTTAGACTGACGCTGGATGAGTGACTCAGGATCAAACCACTTTCGATGTAACTCTTCCTTCTACATCAATAAAGTTGTTTGTTCCTTTTCTCATATTCTTGTTCATATCTATGATTATTATGTGTTTCAAAGTTGTTGATTCCATTGGTTTATAGTAGATAGATCATGTATTCTTTGATCGTTGTCGTTTTCTATTTCTATTGGCAGGTACCAATTGAATGGATTCAGTTCAAGTGGGAGTGACGAGGGAAATTCAAAGGAGATCAAGGAAGCAAAAGATTACAAGTAAGTTCCTTCATATCATCTATCTATTATAGGAAAAGGTTAAACCACTTTCTTTCTGTTATTCTAAGTGTAGCTACCCACATAGGGAAAATGTGTTTATCCGTAGATACGAATTCCATATAAAAAAATTGGTGACTCCACTCGGGAACGACCATCAGTCCTGGTAGTTTACCCTTATCATATTACATCCTAGTAGACTTTACTTGACTTCATAGATCTCTTTTTAGTTATTTTAAAGCTTTTTTGGTCGAAATTTGCACTAGAATTCCTATTCTAGAAATGTATTGGTACTAGTGCAGTGCATTGCACCCTTGGCTTAGAGATAGTGCTCTACAGCGCATTGTCTCCCACTTAGACCTGTGTTGGTCCCTCTCAAGCAAGAAAACCCATCTTTTTCTTGATTTTTCCAAAGTTTCTTATGATGTTGTTTACTGAAAGATCAAAGTTTTTTATGCCTCTGAAATCAATTTGTCTTTCTTCTCCTAGCCCTACTTTGGCCTTGATTGTTTAGTGTTTCTTAAGAGATTTCTTTATCATTATCAATCCATTGTCAATGTTAGCTTACATTGATTAGTATTTACTTTTCTGAAAAAGAATTGTCGTAAAGTCTTCATTTATTTGACAAAGAAATTGTCATAAAGTCTTTGTTTCTTGTGAAAAGCATTGATTGATCATTTGTGCATCTAGTTCCTTTTTGTTCATCTAAACACGAAAGGGAATGAAAAGAAAAACTTTCATTTTTCATATTGTAGTTTGTGAATGCTTGATAGGAATAGCTAGGGAAATTGCATTAGGTGTGCTCTTTGCTCTTTGTCAAAGATCTGATTGCTCTATCCCTTACTAGTTATGGTTTTCATTGTTAATTGAATGAAAGAATGTTTCTTATGTTAGTTGCATTCTAAAAATTGAAAACGTACATCACGTGGTGAACCTTGAAAGGAATTAAGAATATCAACTTAGAAGTTATCTCAGTTAACCTAATGGAGCATTGTAACTTAATGAATAACATTTAGAGGTCTAGGCTAGAGATGTGTTCCGGCATCGTGAAACATAGCAGCTGTCCCTAATTCTTTGTGATACATTCCGAGTGCGATAGCTCATTCCACGTACTTTCGGGTATATAGGGCATTGTTATAGTACAAAAAGTATAAAGGAATGCTCTCACTATGCGGTTTTGCATTAGACAGCGCTAACATAGATTGGGCCTCCACGTACTTTCGGGTATATATGGGAGGACTACATTAGGTTGCTATCCATCCATAGGTCACCGAGCCGGCTGCCTTGTAAACAATGATACATCGAAAACAACATTCGAGGAGATTTATTGCACATATGTTAAGTCCTTGGTTTACTGAGGCAGTATATTGCAGTTCACAGTTACTTGGTAATCCTTTTCCCTAGATTATCCCTCTTTTGTTTTGTTATGTTATTTTGATTAAAATAAAATTAATTTAACTCAGATAACATCCTCCACATCACTCCTTAGTTGATCTTAGTTTGAGACATATGGAAACAACTCTGGAGTCCATCGATCAAGGAATTCCTTTTGATGGGAATCCTATTCCTTTTCCTCCTTTCAAAAATATTAGTGCTCCTTATAAGGCTACATTATCCCTTCCGAGACTTACCATCGGCTTACCAGTATGGTTGTTCTCAACCTCCTTGGCCCCACAACTGAATATTCCTACCACTAGACAAAATCAACATCCAGTTGATCCTAAAGTTGACCCTTTACCTTCTTCGTCAGTTATTTCTTCCTCCCCTCCTTCCTCTTCTCTTGGTGAAAGTATTCACACTAGCAACTAGGTGGATAAGAAGAAGAAGAAAGGGAAGAAGAAGAAAATTTGGTAGGGGGAAACCAAGAAACCATTGCTTTGAATGCAACTTCTAATGAGAAATTGTCCAGTAAGCCTTACAAATTTCAATATCCTTGCAAACTTTGTATGGGAGACCATCTTCTTCAAAACTATTCTGGTATTCCTCAGATCTTAGAAGAATGGTCTTCTCGTTCACACCATCCTACGTCACCAACTTCTAGAGATCATGATGGAAATGCACCATCAAATAGTGGAAGTAAAGTTCATAGAAAGAAGGGTAAATTTAAGTTTCCATGTAGGTTATGTGAAGGGAATCACCCCATTCACCTTTGTCCCTATCTGGATAAAGCCCAAAAAGTGTTGGATAATCGTCCCACTTCTCCGCAGTAACTTCCATCTAGTTATAGGAGATTCTCCCTTAATCCTTCACTAGTTGATGAAGTGACTGACCCAAATCAACCATCGATCAAACCCACTCTCTCTAAATGTGAATCCCATGAGTCTATACTTGACCAATCATAGGTCAAGGAAACAGTTGACTCGATTTCACCTTCAATTAAATGTACCTTTCCCATAGATAGTGAGTATGATACCACTCAGGTTATTTTCGTTTCCTCAAATTCCAATGACCTTAGAGGAAACCCTCCTATTCCATCAAGACAGGAGGAAAATCCTCTCGTTCTCGTAACTCAAGGGGGTAATTCTCCCATTCTTACGGTTCCCCCTCCAAGTAGTCTGGTCACTTCCTTTGATTGGAATCGACTGGTAGGATGTTGTCTTCCTTCTTATGTGCCTTTCCAGATCATAGTACAAGTTTATAATATGATTGTATATGGCATTATTATAGATGAAGCTGCATCTTTGAGTATCCTTTCCTCTACTACTTGGCAGGCGCTTGGTTCATCACCACTTGTGCCTATTACCCAGAATCTGTTAGATTTTAACAAAGGAACGAGTGAACCACTAGGGATCCTTCTTCATTTGCCTATTACTTTGGGAGAAAAAACTATTTATCTCAATGTGATTGTAGTCTCAGGCCCTTTAGATTACAATTTACTTCTTGGGCGCGACTATTTGTATGACATGAGAGCTATTGTTTCAACACTCTTTCAAGTGATGTGTTTCCTGCATGAAGCCAGAATTGTCACCATTTACCAACTTTCATTTCCCGGTCCAAATATGGCTTCCAGTAAACCATCTTCCCTAAATTTTCCCAATGGTATCTTTCTTGCCACGGGTCAATTATGTGGCAACCCGTTCCATGCCTACATCAACTAACGATCAATTCTGTGATGTTGTGCATTATCTACTGGGGGCAATGGAACCAGATATCCCTAATGGATTCCTTCCTATGTATCCCTTCCAGAGCATTGTTCTCCCATCTGATGAGAACCTCTTGGAAGTCATGACCTCTTATGGGTTGTGATCAAGGAATTTGAGGATAGTTCCTGGTCTTGTGTCAACCTCGCTAAAAAATGAAACAAAGGGTATGAGGATAGTTCCTGGTCTTGTGTCAACCTCATTAAAAAATGAAACAAAAGGTATGAACATAGTTCCCAGCCTTGTGTCAACCTCGTTAAAAAATGAAACATAGGGTATGAGCATATTTCCTTGTCTTGTGTCAAGCTCGTTAAAAATTGAAACAAGGAATATGAGGATAGTTCTTTTATGATTTACACCTCATTAAAAAATTAAACAACACCCATGAGCATAGTTCCTTGTCTTGTGTCAAGCTCACTAAAAAATGAAACAAAGAAGATGAGGATAGTTCTTTTACTATTTCAACCTCATTAAAAAGGGAAATAGGTCCTAGAGCATAGTTCCTTGTCTTGTGTCAAGCTCGTTAAAAAATGAAACAAGGAATATGAGAAGAGTTCCTTGTCTTGTGTCAAGCTCATAAAAAAATGAAACAAGGTTCCAATTTGATTCTTTGATCTCGTAAATGAACCTTCATTCCATCCACCTTATAGCCACAAGTAGTCTACTTAGGTGAATGCAATGAAGCTTTGGGGGCATGCACCTAGAATCAAGTCATCATGCTAGGGGCATGTAAACCAATCTCAAGCAGAGTTTTTAGTTTCAAGATTGTGTAAACATGAAACTGAATACAAGAATAGTTCCCTATGGTTAAAGCTTGTGTAAAAACGAACCCGTCTCCATTTTAACCCGCATGATTTCCATTCTATCAGCCTCTTCCGTTAGATGAGCCTTGTGGTTTTTCTCCTTCCATCATCACTATCTTCTTGGCCGATCGTACACTTTCACTTGCTTGTTCTACCCTTTTTGAGGAACAGTTGCAATGAGTGGTCTTATTAGCTAGCCTCTTCACACAAAACAACATGTTTTGAGAAGTTCCAACATCACCGGAGCCAGTTGCTATCCTAGACACCACTTGCTCCTCTAAGTGGAGTCCTCTTTAAGCTCTTTTCAAACTCTCAAAATATGGAAAGATTTTCGATTGCTTTTCCTTTTCAGCTCCGAAACAGTTGGAAACGACATCTACTTAGTATAATTTTAACCCTTTTCCAGACTGAGATAGATTACTTACAAAAAAGGGATATGTTAATCGAACATGGTCAATAGGTTCTCTCTTGTATTATTTTACGCTTTTTCTGACTTGAGAGACAAATTTATGAAAAAGAACTTGTGGAGTTTTCTTTTTTTCCCTTTTCAAACTCTGTAAACATGAAAAGGACCAAGTTCTCATTGTCATTAAACTAGTTAAAACATCAAATAGCAACAAACTTGTCCATCATGACAAGACCGAGTTTCACCTTCACTAGACTCGCTAAAACATCACATAGCAATGGATTCACCTAAAGGGTGGAATTATACTACAAGCATATGTTATCCTCCTCAAGCTTGTTTAAAAAAATAAAGAGGTACTGGTCAACAATGACTAGGGAAATGGGAAAAGTGATAAATCACTTTATGGTAGCAAGTCTCTCTTGAACATGACACTTTCACTTCATCTCTGTGACTATTTGGGTTGGGTTATATGCTTGATGGTTATCATACCTATGGTCTATCACACCATCCATCACTTTGGTTTTGGGTCAATGCTGCCAATTCATTCAGTGTCGCCGACATGTTCAAGAGAAGTCACTCAGTAAACTTCTTCCTTTGCAATACTCATAAACCTTCATTTTCATGATCGCCATTCTTAAACCTTGAGTCGTCAGTCATATTCTGTCTTCAAAATCATTCCACTCATTTCATGTCGTTGATGGGGGATACATCAAGGCCCTCCTGTGATGAGTCACTTCTTGTCAACATTAGCACATTATCCATGAAGTTGACTTAGAAACACCCTTCCAGTACCTTGAGGCTTGCATATATCAATGGCAAGTTTCTCACTTCTGGCGACAGGTTGACATCACTGCCCTTTGACTGAAAGACTTTGTATGCTGTTTGACATCTAAATATCTATTCACACCATGTAGAATGTACTGTAGTACCTTGAGAATCATTTTCATTATCAGTGATCTCTCTCGCGTCTGTTATCAACTTACATCATTGGTTGGTAATCAGATGGTGTCTTCCCATGTTCAACTTTAGATCACATTTTCACATGGTTAGACTCATAATGGATCGAACGATTGGATGAGATAGAAGACTCTGGATCTAGTTTCATCCATCCGGGCTGTGATTTCGGGGGAGTACTAAATTATCTGTATGATGGCTTTACACAGATGGTCATCCTATCATGGGTCTATATCTGTAGACGACTATATGACTTGTGTAGATGTAATGAAAGGTTTATATGTTGAGTATGGGTATTCCTTCCCTCAGCAATTCATGAAAAATTCAAAGATATCATGATATTATGTATCCTAATCGATGCAGGTCACCGTTTGCTTTAGATCCTCCTCATCACGTGAAAAATCATATCACTAGACATTATCATTTTTGACTTCATGTTAGGGGGCAACTGTTACAGGTCTATTTGGGCACATCACTCCCAACATTTAGATTAGTAAAATTAGGGCTCATCCATCAAATTCAATGCTTCCATCCATCAAAGTTTCCTAGCTTGAAATCCTGTTGAAATGCCTCCTTGGGACACCAGTGCAGCCTTGGTCAAGGGTAACTGCGTTGTAGATTAGGTAGGCCCATTCAGGCTTTGAACTGCAATGCACATATTCCCTCTTTGACCTGTGTTGAGTGAGAATGCGCGAAATTCAAATTGGATTCTAGGAATATTCTCTGATTCTAGAGAATTCTAGAAGGATGCCCAACTCTTATCTCAACCTATGAGGTTGAATTTGGATAGGCTATGGATCAATTAGCCCTCTATCCTCTCATCCCTTTCTCCATGGAAAATAACTCCAATTTTTGAAATCTATTCAATGCCCAATTTATGACATAACCACCTACATTTCCCTATAAATTGACTGCTCATCATAGTGATCAAGGGACTAGAATTTGAAGATTGTAGAGAAATATTGTTGGTTTGAGATTTGAGTTCATGTCAAGTAATGTTATGCTACTGGATTGGTATGCTTTTGGTGTGACGAGGGTTGGACTGAAGCTATATGAGTGACACGAGATCAAATCGCTTTGGGTGTAACTCTTAATTCTACATCAATAAAGTTGTTTGTTCCTTTTCTCATATTCTTGTTCATCTCTATGATGATTATTTGTTTCAATGTTGTCGATTACATTGGTTTATAGTAGATAGATCATGTATGCTTTGAACGTTGTCGTTTTCTGTTTCTGTTGACAAATACCAATTGAACGAATTCAATTTGAGTGGGAGTGATAGGAGCAATTCAAAGGATATCAAGGAAGCGAAATATTACAAGTAAGTTTTTTCATCTCATCTATCTATTATAGGAAAAGGTTAAACCACTTTCTTTCTGTTGTTCTAAGTGTAGCTACCCACTTAGGGAAAATGTGTTTATCCGTAGATACAAATTCCATATAACAAGTATGCATTTTATTGCTCATATTCATTATTCTAGATGCATCATGTTTCTGCTCATGATATGTATTTGCATGGTTTATTTTTTATGATTGTTGCTCATATATGGAGTATACTTGTGTTGTTGCTCACCGATTTCATGCTTATGCCTCATTGATGATATATTGCACACCTTTGATGAGGATAAGTATTAGCTACTGCCTATGATGCTTGGTATGTTGGATGTTGTTGCTTAGACATAATGCTACTGTTGCTAGTACTACCTATGATGCCTTATGTTGTGGATGTATTTGTTGCTTCTTATGACATATTCCTATGTTGCTGCTATTAGTTTACTTTCTTGTTGGTGCACATGAGGAGTATGGTGGTTGCATGGTGATTTTTCTTATGGATATTTGTTAATGGGATGATGGCCCCATGCACTAGCACATTTTTTGGCCAGTGTTCCTATTTATTGTAGCAATTGGAGAGCTTATGTTATAAATCATGGAGGCCTTGTGTTTGATGGATATACCATGTATCACATTTTTTTTGTTTCCATATGGAGCATATGTTGATGCTCACTATTTCCATGTACTTAGTTATTTCATGTTTTGGGGATTTTTTGATGAGAGCACCATTGTGTGCAGATGTAAAATCCATGTATTGACATTATGTCATATTAGAGGCACATTTCTCATGGAGAGACCCATAGTTTCTAGTATGTATTGTCATTTACTATGTATGGGTCAATGGATGTCCAAGTAATGTATTATGATATATAACATTGATGTAGCCCCACACATTTGGGTGCATGATGTAAACTTGGGTCCATAGAGTCATGGTTGGTGATAGGGTGAACATGAGCCTATTCGAGGCACTATATGGGAGGAATTACAGCACTCCTATTAGATGGAGTGATCCAGTAAGGAGGGTCTTCACTACATCTGACATGTTGAGATAAATGGAATAGGAAGTGCAGACCATCAAGAGAAATTTGAAGGTGGTGTAGGACCAATAAAAGAGTTATTGTTGACTAGCATGGAGTACATAAAAAGTTCAAAATATGGGAGCATGTATATTTGCACATTAAACCCAAGAAGAGCTCTTTGAGGATTGGATTATGTGCCATGTTGGCATCAAAATTTTGTGGACCTTTTAAGTATTAGAAAGGATTAGACCAGTGGCTTGAATATTGGCCTTACCTACTTTAGTAAAAATTCATGATTTTCCATGTGTCCTTGCTTAAACGATATGTGTGAGATCCTAATCATGTCATTGATTGGTTTATTCTATAGGTGGAACCAGAGGGATATTTTAAGCTAGAGCCATTATGCACCCTAGAGTGTAGTAAACGCAAGCTCCAAAATCAAGAAATAGAGAAGGTCAAAGTGTAGTAGAAACAATTTGGGCCCGGGGAAGTGACATGGAAAATGGCTAACCAGATGCTGGAAATATACCCATTTTTGTTTACTAAATAAATAAAATATGAATAATATTGTAAATACAATATAGAATTGTATATATAAAGTTCTATCAACAATATTTCTAGTTTCACACATTTTGTATTATTATATATGGTCATAGAACACTATGGATGGTCCTCCCCTCATGGGGGAGGGGTTGTAATGACCTCGGTCATTCTACAAATATGTTAATTGTCCCGTCATCATGCACTCATCTAGATATTGTAAATTGTTTCCTAGTTACTTTGCACTCATATGTTAATTGTAAATAATTTCTTCAATATTTTATAATAGTGTAAATATTATATATTTTTTGAAAATGATAATGGTCACTTCTCAATGGTGTGAATATTTTCTAGTCATGTCCAATTGCATAATTATTATTGTAGAATATATGTGTGTGTGTGTCTGTGTGTCTGTGTGTGTTTGTTAACCTTAAGTATGTGGGGTAGCTATTGTTTTGGAGGTAACACATACATATGTGCAGACTATTGTAAACATCATGCAAACATTCCAAAAAAAGTAGTATCTGGAAGATGGTAGGAAAGGGAAGCAAAAGGCCAGACAACATGAGGTTGATTGACCTACAAGAATGATAGGCCTAAGCACCAGAAAAATATGAATACTAAGTATAGGTGGCATAATTTTGGTTGGTCCATAGGGGTTGTTCTAGAATGGAATCTAACCAACCACATGAATATATCAAACAATATAAAAAGAGGGATAATCGAGCTGGGAAAGGGCACGGAAAATTCATGGAAAAAATCTGAGAGCATAGGAGAGGGTAGAAGAAAGAGGGAGGGCATTCAAAGAATAGAATTGGGGAGCATGTTTTTTGCGAGGAGATAGAAGCACAAGGTATTGGTCGTGTTCCCTATACAATGAAGAGGGTAGGGTAGACCTGTGTAATATCAAGGAGGACTACTACATAGAGAAACAATATAAGACATAGGATAATGTTGACGGTGCTAGAAACTCGTCAACCAAGGGGGTCTCCACGATGTGAAGTCCCAAGTATACCTCACACCATTTGGAATAGGATACCCATCCGGGGTATCGATTCGACTATCATACATTCTGACAGATTTTCCTTGGCTCTAACTGTTAGCAAGAGAGAGGGTTTCAAATGTTCCTTGGAAAAGCAAGGGGGTGTGCTTGGTGAGTGTTCGGTTGTATGTGTGTCAAATTTCTTTTGCTAGGGAGGGGGAAGAGAAGTGAGCCTCTAAGAGAGAGGTAATAGTACCACCCTAGTAGAGACACACATAAATAAGAATAATTCATTCAACATCCAACATAATAGTCCATAACGATGTGACGGTCATGGAAACCATTACAACAAGACAGATATTTCTAATATCCAATGGAATAGTCCATGAGGATGCGAAAATGATAATTACCACAACACATTATCAATATGATAAGCACCAAAATAATCCAAATAGTTCAAATAATTTAGCACAAATGAAAGAAAACATGAATTAAAAACATTCACAGAATATTCTTACAAATATTCATAATCCATGCATGAAGAACGTGCTAGACATCAGGTTTTTGATATTAAGTAAAAGTTCCAAGACACATGTATACAATGAACACCACTAGCTCCAATAATGGAGAATTGGAGCCACTCCTTTCTCCCCAAAAGAACTAGCTTATCTCTCTAATGCCTTGCAGGAGGAGCCAAGATAAAAATTCACTTGCTCATACAGTGAGGGTGCATATATAACCAATGAGGTGATGCTTCACCTTACTTGTGATTCTTTGAATACCCTCATGATCTTTTGACTTCCTATGACTTTTTTACTTTACATGACTCTTCATATTCTAAATGTGTCCTTTAGACTTCCACTTTACAATAAATTTTGAATAGATAATTACATAATCCACAATAATGATGTGTCATATGATGACTCGTGACAGGACACGACAGGACACTCATGACATGGACTTCATGATGATGTGGCAATGCCAATTTTTCCTTCTTGCTACTTCTTTATTTTTGTCTTCAATAAGATATGTATCCAATGCTTCATCTTCATGAGAGATATGCTTTGTTCTTCATATCTACCCTACAAAGGGTTGTAAATCAGATCGAGTCTTCATGTGGTCTTGATCTTTAATCTTATGTTGTAATCCATTCTTTCTTCGTCTTCTTTTATGATGATGATCTTGTCTCTTCAGATCCATATGTGTCTTCTAGCATGTCCACCTTCTCCATATCCTTCTTCATCATCTTTCCATGGCATGATAGAGTTCCTGCATCTGTAATCCACTCATGACAAGACGAAATAAGTCCAATAAACCCCTAGTCTAAGATGTTGCATGATAATCCACTAATTGATCAAGAACTGGGTGGCAGGATGAGGGAGATGCTTAGTTACTATGCAATTGTACAGCTCAGGCAGTCAAGGGTCGGGCTTGAGCCTTGAGACTACACAATGCGTAGTTTAGGCCTAAACTGGGAAAAATATTGTGCAGTTGAAGAGCTCAGGGAGCCAGGCTAAGGGCTTGAACGCTGATTTTTCACATTGCACGGTTCTGGAAGACTAAGAAGCCCAGGGGATTGCGTAATTGCACAATTCATGATCTAAGAGCTAAGTCTTGAGCCTTGAGAGTATGTAATGCATAGTTCAAGATGGATTGTGCAAGAAAATTGCAGATTTTTGAGGCTCTGTGAGTTAGGCTGTAGGGTTTTGCAATGTTTCTATCAATTGTGCAATTTTGTGAGACAAAGCAGACTTGGTGACTCCGCATGTAACAACCCTGGTGAAAATTCCATGTAATAGAAGTTAATAAAAGAAAAATAATAACCATGGTTGATGGGACACTTATTCCAAATTGAATTTTGGGCAAAAGCATAGTGATGGGGATCACTGGTGGTTAATTAATGGCTAAGGAAATTGGCAAAAGCAAAAGCATAGGCTTTGGAAAGCCAAAATGGAATTTTGGCACATTTATTTATGAAAATCAAGGAAATTAGGAGAAAAGGGAAGTCAAAGGTGAAAGGTTACTTGTGAGGAAGAAAATGAAGGAAAATAATGGAAAATGAAGAAAATAAAGGCCTCATTAATAAAAAGACTTATGAGGATCAGTATACAGACTTTTGTCAGTTCAGTTTTGGAGCTCTCTCTCTATTCTCTCTCTCTTATAGTCTTGGACACTTAGAGTTTTCTTGGATCACTCTCGGAGGAGTGAGACATACTTGGAGTTTTGGAGTGAGAAAGCAAAGGAAGAGAAGGAAAGTGCAAGAGGACATGAGGCTCAACAACTACAACGCGTTTCACTCGTAGGTACTGAGTTGCATGTATGTTTTCCTCACTAGTTTTGGAATGCATGGAATATGCATGTGATTTAGTGGTCATGATTTGTCATTATCATGGAGGTTTTCCTGGATTGGTAGTGGATTTTCCTAGCCTTGTCATTTCCTGGTTAACTATGGCATTGTGGGTTCATTTCTTTATTTTTCTAGTTGGTTCTCATGTTTCCTTTAGCTTGGGTTGAGTTACTAGTTCCTAGAGCCTTGGTTGGAAAAACAATATGGAGCCCTATAACATCTTGGGTTGAGTTAATAGTTCTGGAGGCTTGGTTGGAAAAACACTCTAGAGCCCTGTAACATCTTGGGTTGAGTTAATAGTTCTGGAGGCTTGGTTGGAAAAATTCTCTAGAGCCCTTGGTGGGTTGAGTTACTAGTCCTAGAGCCTTGGTTAGACAAATACTCTGGAGCCCTGAGTCAGTAATGGGTTGAGTTACTAGTCCTGGAGTCTTTGTTGGAACAAACATTCTGGAGCCATAGAAGGCCTAGGTAGAGACCAATCTGGTGATGGTTTATGATTTCCGACCATAAGGTGGAATTATTGTTTGATGGCTTGAGGTGATTTGGCCTCTAGAAACCCTAGATGGTTTTGATTGATGTTTTGTATCACATCCCACATTCATGATTAGAATATGACATGGAGGTGGATAGCTGAAGAGAGATTAGGCTGAGCCATGTCTATGGTCGGGTGGTTCATGGAAGTCCCAAACCTGGTTGGCCTTTGCATTATTAATATGAAGTTATTTATCCTTGTTAATTCATGAGTAGTATATTGGTTTATATGTGGATTATATGGTTGTTGTTTCCTTGGTATTTCTATAGTTATTATGTTGGTTATGAGCATGTATTATGACAGTGGCTATGTATGGCTCTCATTATGTTTTTTCTTGTAACTGAATGAACAATGTATCTATGGTCTAATAAATGAAATTGCAGTGAATGTATTGAGGCATCAATGCTTCTTAGTGATTCTCATATAAGTATGAGAACCCTATGCTTAGTTTTGTTGTTAAGACCTATGGCTTTCATGTTTGTGACATGTTTGACGAAATTTTTGTCATGGCTGGTAGGGGTCCAATCTAGTCCTTGTCAATATTTTTTCAAATGTATCCTTGTTCTGTTGTGTAATTTCATTTCTCAGCTTGCCATTAAGTTCTAGGCAGTGACCTGGGTTTTGGGCCTAAAAAAGTCGCACAAATCCCGGAGTCGCAGGCACAGGTCTAGGGAGAAAAGTGTTATGAAACCAACTCACAAAAAGATAGAAAAGATAGATCAACGCTTTAGAATTCAACCTCTTCGAGGGGGAAACCTCCTTTACATTACACAAATGAATGATTCCTTGATGATTCTAAGGAGTCACGATATAACCCAGCTGACCTAACAATAATAATATGAAGGCACAAAAATAAAAATAGAGGGATTCTATGGGGCACAGTAATAACAATATGGCGAAAATAAGGGCGCAACAATATTAATAAGGGATACAACTACAATAGTAATGGATTAATCACTAGTATTATAGGGACCTAACAAAAAGTCACTAGACGCATGCATACCCATCTTGTGGGATCGTATCAAGCCTCCTAAATGCATGCTTGTCCATATAAAGGGACTGCTCGGGGGTTTAATGGTTAAAAAACTTAATGGTGCCTAGAGGCAAGTTATCTGAGTGGTTTGGATGGCTCCTAGGAATTCTATTATTGATGTGGAAGGTCTATGTGATGTGTTATATTGGTTCCACTCCCTTAATTGACACATAGGGAGTTGAATCATATCATAGTAACTTCTCATCACATTTTTCCCGTGGTTGGTTGGTTACTTGGTTAGATGTGTGAGGAGGGTGTTACAGAGTCGTATCAAAGTGCATTGCACTCTCTTTGGGTCATATCTAATACCATATAGTGGTATCAGAGCATTGTTCACCCCTCAAACTAGATGGGTTGTGTGTTGGTCATGCATTCATGTCGGTTGCATATGTGTTTCTTGTCTTGTAAGACCATGTGTTTATTGCATTTGTATGGTACGGGTTATGGTTGCAGTGAGGTCGCCATGGGAAGTTGATGGTGTTGTTGTGGAGTGTGTCATCATGAGTGTATGGTTGATTATGTATTTCTTATGCATGTTAGTATTCACATGTGGTCAAGTGTATAGTGATGTGGTGGTTGTTATCATGCACGAGGTCATGGTATGTGTAGTTGATATGGTCATGCTTTGATGAATGAACTCTAGCTATAATGATGGTTATATGGTTATATGATTATGTGTTATATTTCTATATGTTTCCATGATTATGTTAGACATGTATTATTCTGATTTTTTGATCCTACAGACGAGGTATCCTCCTTGAATTATGTCAAGATATGATGGTTTATTGTGATTTGGTTTAGCTGACATGATATACCTTACAGGAATTATATCAAATATGACTAGCAAGATGGTATACTACAATTCACGAGACTTTCCATATGCATAAGATGAGAAATGTGGTGTTGGGAACTCTTCTGATTTGGCAGACACACTGAGAAGCTTAAAGGTATAAATAAGGAGTTGTAATGAAGACAATGACAAAATCATACAAGCATAAGAGAAACAAGTAGAGGTAAATGCGGTGATACTTTAGAGTTTGTCATAATCGCAGTGACAAAGGCCCTTTTAGATCAGCCATGAGTAGGAGGACATAACTAATGGGGCATATGGAAATAGGTCTCATGGTGGGTATAATTTAGATAGAGATGAAACAATCAAAGATGGAAGGTCCTTGGATACTCTGGATAGGAGAGGTGATGGACACAAGTACTATTCTAGTTTTTGTTCTTACAGGCATTATGATCGACATCGTTATCATCCTTATAGGAGGAGTGATAGGGGATATTTTTTGGACAATTTTAAGAAAGCAAAGCCACCTACATTTGATGGAGACATGAAGAAATCACAGGATGTTGGGGCATGGTTTCTTGGTATGAGGAAGTTCTCCAGGTTGCACGATTACTACATTTAGTCTCAAAGGTAAAACAAAACAAATATTTGGTGGGAAGATGTGAAGAATGTAAGAGGTATTCATGAGGAGGAATTGACTTGGAATGAGTTCAAGAGACTATTCAAGAAGAAGTACTTATCAGAGCGATACTTTAATGACAAGGAAAAATATTTCTATGAGCTAAACATGGGATCGATGACAGATGAGGAGTACACTAGCATGTTCTCAAAGCTACTAAGGTATGTGCCTTACCTCAAGAAGGAGAAGGCCAGGATTCAAATATTCACTAGTGGATAATTGATTGCATTCAAACACATGATTGAGTTCGATGAGCCTAGATCATTGGAGGAGGCCATCTGAAAGCTAAAGCATTACTATGAGAAATCGAAGCACAAATCTAAGACTAAGCCAGACTAGAAAGGTAATGCAGAGAACAAACGAAAATGTGACAAGAAGCAATAAAGACATCAGGGTATATGTAATAAATAGAATGCAACATCATATAAGAATTTCAATGCATCTGACAGAGGATAGGGACTTTGATCTATGGATCAAAATAAGGAGCCTGTGTCGTGTTGTACTTTTGGAAGACAGCATCATAGGAGAGATTGTCCACAACATCAGGGTGGTAGACCAGAGATCTACGATGCTTAGGAGGCAAAGATAGTGGGAGATGTTGGGCAGAGTATCCCTAGGATCTATGCAGTGCTAGATCAAAGACAAGTAGACCATCAGGAATCTATCATTGAGATGGACAGTAATCCTTGTGATCAAGTTGTTTCTATTTTTATTGACCCTAGATCTAATTATAGTTATGTTAATCCCGACCTATTTGATAAGCGTGGTTTGAAATAAAGAAGTGCATGCAGAGTCTTGGTTAGTGCACGCGGCTACAGGTACAAAGAAGCAAGTTCATCATTAGGTAAGAGATTTTACATTTGATTTGAAAGGTATGTCTACCTCAAAAAAATTTAATGTATTACCATTAGGATCATATAGTATGTTGTCAGGCATGTTTTGGTTGTACCTTCATAGAACCAAGATGGATTGTTATGACAAATCCATTGAGTGCTTTTATCACAATGGGGAACAAAGAGTTTTGCGGGGTAAGAAGAAAGCAACATCAATTATAATGGTGACAATTGTGTAGGCCAAATGTAGTCATAGGAAAGGGTGTGTGTTATTTACAGTGCACATTTCTAGTGACAAAGGTAAGGAAGTTGAGGATGCATATTTTTTTAGCAGGTACCTAGTTCTACAGCAGTTTTAGGATCTCTTTCCTGTAGATATTTTAAAGTTTCCACTTCACAGGGAAGTAGACTTTTATATTAAGTTCTGCCAAGGGTAGCTCTAGCATCAAAGGAACCTTATAGGACGAGTACACCTGAGTTGGTAGAGTTGAAGTTGCAGTTGAAGGAAATGCTTCACAAGGGGTACATTAGGCCAAGTGTATTGCCATGGGGTGCACCGGTATTGTTTGTGAAAAAGAAGGATCGTACTCTCAGACTATGAATTGACTATAGGAAGTTGAAAAGAGTGAACATCAAGAATAGGTATCTATTAATGAAAATTGATGACTAATTTGATCAGTTGGAGGGAGAAGGAGTGTTCTTGAAGATTGATCTGAGATCCAGATATTATCAAGTATGCATTAAAGAAGAGGACATCTACAAGACAACTTTCTGGATCAGGTATGGACATTATGAGTTTGTTTTAGTTCCATTTGGTTTAACTAATGCTCTAGCTACCTTTATGTGCTTAATGAATATTGTGTTTTTTCCGTATTTGGAGACATTTGTTATTGTGTTCATTGATGATATATTGGTATATTAAAAAAATGAAGAAGAGAAAGTCAATAATTTAGAAATAGTATTGAGATTGTTGAGAGAGCATCAGTTGTATGCTAAGCTCGAAAAGTGTAGTTTCTTTTAGAATGAGGAACACAACTTGGGACATGTGGTTTCCAAGGATGACATAGAAGTGGACCCAGAAAAGGTAAGAGCTATCATGGACTGAGAAGCTCCCAAGAATGTGGATGAGGTGTGATATTTCATGGGGTAAGTAGGTTATTACAGGAGGTTCATTAGGAAATTCTCACATATTTCTTGACCTATCACATCATTGTAGAGGAAAGGTAATAAGTTTGAATGGACAGAGGAGTGTGTGACCAATTTTGAGTAGCTCAAGCAATTTTTGACACATGCAACAATGTTAAAGATTGCATATCTAGAAAAAGAGTTTGTAGCATAAACGTATTCTTGTAAGAGAGGACTTGGTGGAGTCCTTATGTAGGATGTACAAGTGGTATGTTATGACTCATGGAAATTGAATGAGCACGAGAATAACTACCTAACATATGATCTTGAGTTGGAAACGATCATAAATGAATTGAAGACGTGGAGGCACTATCCTCTGGGTAGGAGGTTTGTATTGATGACTGGTCATAGTGGGTTGCAGTATCTACTTGACCAACCAAATATGAATGGAAAGAAGGATCAATGGTTGGAAACGATCAATGAGTTTGACTTTGAGATCAGGTATATCAAATGAAAATAGAACAAGGTCACAGATGCTCTTAGCAAGCGAATATAGGTAAATCACACAGCAGCTATGAGCTCCTACTAGAAAGATTTACAGGATAGGATCTTGTAGGAAGGTCAACAAGATGTCAGGTATATGGATATTGTGCACAGGTTGCAGCAGAGTTTAGGTAGTGGTATAGGTACAGTTACCAATGGTGGTACAGGTACATGTACATATAGTGGTACAGGTACAAGTACATATGTAGGTGCACAAAATGTGGACTATTGTCTCACGACAGATGGATTGGTCAAATTTAGAGATAGGATATATGTGTCAGACAATAGTGAGCTCAAGAAGCGGATCTTGAGGGAGTTTCATGTGAAACCATATTCAGGTCACCCAGGTTATAAAAATCTACTAAGAACAATGAAGAAATTTTATTATTGGCCAAATTTGAAGAGAGACACAATAGATTTTGTGGCTATGTGTTTGGATTGTTAGCAGGTGAAGGCAAAGTGTAAGCATCCAAGTGGGTTGCTATCGCTGATTTTGATTCCATAGTGGAAATGGGAGGTCATTTCATTATAATTTATCATAGGTTTTCCGAGGACAGTGAGACAACATGATTCCATTATGGTAGTGTGGAAAGGTTGAAAAAGGTAGCACACTTCATTCCAGTGAAGTATACATTCTCATAAAGTGATGTAGCACATGTCTTCATCAAGGACATGGTCATATTGCATGGAGTTCTGAAGAATATTGTGTCAACCAAGGATGTGAAGTTTACTTCCAAGTTTTGGAAGGAGTTACTTACAAGTTTGGGAACAAAGTTGGACTTTAGTACAACTTATCATCCTTAGATAGATGGACAAACATAGAGGGTCAACAGGATATTGGAGGACATGTTGAGGATGTATGTGATGCATCAACAATGGAAGTGGGAAGAGTACCTTCCAATGGTAGAGTTCGCTTATAACATTGGGTATCAGGAATCCTCGAGGGTAAGTCCATTTGAGGAATTGTATGGGTGGAGTTGTAATACTCCGAGCAATTGGAGTGATCCAGTTAACATGGTGTTGATTGGACCGGACATGTTGGCAAACATGGAGTGGGAAATGCAGGTAAAGAATAATTTGAAAGCAGCATAAAATAGGAAGAATAGTTGTGCATATCGAAATAGGTTGTTCAAGGAGTTCCAAGTTGGGTAACAGGTGTACTTGCGCATCAAACTGAAGAAGAACTCCATGCAAATTGGAGCATGTGCCAAGTTGGTACCCCGGTTTTGTGAACCTTTTAGGATTATTGAGAGGATTAACCCAGTAGCCTATCGACTTGTGCTACTTCCAACAATGAAAGTCTGTGATGTTTTCCATGTGTCATTTCTTAAGAAATATGTTAGATATGTTGATTATGTGATTGACTGGTCTGTATTGCAGGTGGAGCCAAAAGGAGAATTTCAGCTAGAACTGTAGTGTATTTTGCATAGAAATATGCTCATGTTTCGGAACTAGTCAATTGAGTAGTTTCAAGTGTAATGGAAGCACTTTGGGCTCAATGAAACTACATGGGAGATGGCAGATCAGATGTGGGCTATATATCCTTCCTTATTTGTTGGTTGAGTGGATGTTTTGGTATATGTATTTGGTATATGTTTTTGGTACATGTTTTGGTGATGATTGGTATATGGAAATATGTGTATGGATGTAAATACCTCCATGAACTATGTTATAAATCTCCAATAAGCAGTATGGGTGTCCTCATTATGATGTTATACTTGTTACATTGTCATGCTCATTTTCTTGTCAGCGGGACGATCATTGTAAATGTTGTAACGAACTAAGTTATAAAGCTCTAGGGGCAATAAGTTTTTCTTACAAAAGCCTTGTTGGTTTTAGGTTTTTTTGAACACCGAGGGCAGTGTTATCCCAGGGGGGTGGGGGGGGGGGGGGTTATGTAACATCCCTAGTGAAAATTCCATGTAACAAAAGTTAACAAATGCAAAACAATAACCATGGTTGTGGCATTTTGACATATTTATTTATGAAAATAAGGGAAATTAGGAGAAAAGGGAGGTCAAAGGTCACAAGTTGCATGTGAGGAGGAAAATGAAGAAAAATAATGGAAAATGAAGAAAATAGAGGCCTCATTAATAAAAAGGCTTCTGAGAATCAGTACGCAAACTTTTGTCAATTCAGTTTTCGAGCTCTTTCTCTCTCTCATACTCTTGGACACTTAGAGTTTTCTTGGATAACTCTTGGAGGAGTGTGGCATACTTGGAGTTTTGGAGCAAGATGGAAAAGGAAGAGCATAAAAGAACAATAGGACATTGGTATCAGCGACTACAACAGGTTTTTCTTGCAACCGAGTTACATGTATGTTTTCCTCACTAGTTTTGGCATGCATGGCATATGCATGTGGTTTATTGGTCATGATATGTCTTTGGCATGGATTTTTTCCTGGATTGGCAATGGATTTTCCTAGCCTTGTCATTTCCTAGATAACCATGGTGTTGTGGGTTCATTTCTTTATTTTTCTAGTTGTTTCTCATGTTTCCTTTAGCTTGGGTTGAGTTACTAGTTCTTGGAGCCTTGTTTGGACAAACGCTCCACGGCCGTGTAACAACTTGGGTTGAGTTACTAGTCCTAAAGCCTTGGTTGGGAAAATTCTCTAGAGCCCTTGGGGGTTGAGTTACTAATCCTAGAACCTTGGTTAGACAAATTCTCTGGAGCCCTGAGGCAATTGCGGGTTGAGTTACTAGTCCTGGAGCCTTGGTTGGAACAAATGCTCTAGAGACCTAGAAGGATTAGGTAGAGACCAATCTGGTGATGGTTTGTGATGTCCGACCATGAGGTGGAATCACTGTTTGATGGGTTGAGGTGGTTTGGCCTCTGGAAGCCCTATATGGTTTTTATTGGTTTTTTTTATGAGATCCCGCATTCATGCTTGGAATATGGCACGGGGGTGACTAATTGAAGAGAGATTTGGCTCGGCCATGTCAATGGTCGGGTGGTTCCTTATTAATTCATGATTATTATATTGGTTTATATGTGGATTATATGGTTGTTGTTTCCTTGGTATTTCTATTGTTATTATGTTGGTTATGAACATGTATTATGACAGTGGCTATGTATAGATCTCATCATGTTTTTACTTGTAAATGAATGAACAATATATCTATGACGTAATAGATTAAATTACAGATATTTTGTTAAGGCTTCAATGCTTCTTAGTGATTCATAGATATGTAGGAGACCCCTGTGATCCGTTTTTCTGTTAAGACCTGTAGATTTCATATTTGTGACATGTTTGACGAAATTCATGTCATGGCTAGTAGGGGTCCAACCAGTCCTTGTCAATATTTTTGCAAATGTATCATTTTTTTGTTGTGTAAGTTCATTTCTGATCCTATCATTGAGTTTTGGGCAGTGACCTGGTAACTAGGTCTAAAAATGTGGCATAAATATCGGAGTCGCAAGAACAAGTCTGAGGAGAAAAGTACCAAGATGCATGCATACCCATGCTATGGGAGCATTTGGAGCCTCTTGAATGCATGCTTGTACATATCAAGGGAGCATCCAAAGGTTTAATGGTCAAAAAACTTAGTGGGACATATGGGCGGGTTACCAGAGTGGTTGAGATGTCTTCTGGAAGTTTTGTTGTTGATGTGGAAGGTCTGCGTGATGTGGTTCATCGATTCCACTTCCTTAATTAACACATAAGAAGTCAAATCATATCATAGTAACTTCTCATCACATGTTTACCTCAGTTGATCCGGATTTAAATAGGAACGCAAAAAAATACAGAGATAACCATATACACAAATATGCAGTGGAAATAATACTTCATTTCATTAATGGAAAACACTGAAATATGCTTACAAACAGAGTTGAAAATAAACCCTATGGCGATGAGCTTATCTCTAGAAGAGATGGGTACCACATGCCTCTGACTATCTGAATAACGTTACAATGAGGCTCGTAGCCTATTATTTGAGAGAAACAATGGAAAACCCTTCACATTCCAAAACCTAACCCTAGAAGATGAAACGCCAAATTGTGGGCCCCATTTTTGGTAAATTGGTACATCAATTTCCCGGGGTCGTAACTTTGGCATACTATCTCCGTTTGACACGTATGATAGCTCGTTAGAAAGATCTATCCAAGAAATACCACTTTGGGAAGGGAAACATCAATCCATCGGCCCATGTTGCCCCCAGATTTCCCAAAAAACATTGTTTAGGGCCTCAAAACGGCTCCGGAAGTTCGTGACCCGAAAAAACTGCTAAAAATAGTAAATTGTGCTACAATTACGGAAACTAAAAAACTGAAAGAGATAGTTGCGGGGGTCCAAATGGGAT